>JAMAFX010000109.1:0-26849 GCA_023625875.1 Trichocomaceae sp. PYS4502
CTGTGGTGGTGCGCCGTTTTGGAGGTATTTTTGCGCCGCTCGGTGTCCAGCGCCGCTCGGTGTCTGATTACGTTATGTACAGTGGCGTTTCCTGTAAACTGTAAATCCTAACTTTGAACCGGGCTTGCTATCAGACTGCATTTGCGCCCAGCTGTAGCCCTAATTGTATCGATCCCAAACATTCTATGTACATAGGCAGGTGGGTATCTAATCCTCCCCTCTTAAGGGCCAATGAGAGGCAATACCTTCACGCATGCATGATGCAACATACCATTCCCAGTCCTCTTGCTCGTGTTGTGTTACGAGACGAAGGACATTGCGCTTGACCCAAAGGGGAATAGAACAGCAGATTAAGTTCTTGGTTGTTCAGCTTGCTTAATAAGCATTCTAATTTCTAAGACGATAGGTTACGTAGATCTATCTACACATGCAACCTCGGTGTAGGATTTTACACATAGAGTATGTCCGTCAGAGCTCGGTCATAGAGATAGTGGGTATCTTATAATGTATAGAGCACAATAGGGCCTTTATGTTTTACAGATTCTCTACAACGCCTGCTAAGGCACGCAGTCAGACCAAGAGCGCTAGCAACAGGAACAAGAACAAGAATAGTGACGCCATCTCCAAGTCCAGCGTCGAACTTCCCAGGACCAAACGGCAAAAGACCGCGAGGGCTTGTGACCGTTGCTGTCTGTACCACATTAAGTGCGACGAGCAGAAGCCCTGCACGCAATGTGTCGACTCCAAAGTAAAGTGCACCGTGTCCTATGCCCCTCCTCAGTCTTCTCAGAACAACAACAACAACAGCTTCACCGGATGCAAGCCGTCGTTAGTATTAACTTTTCAATACATCCTGGCCCTCTCCTACTCACTCTGGTTTTAGGTCTTCCGCCTGCCCTCCTTTAAATGGTGACCCAGGAAGCTACAGCAGCGCCGGTAGTTGCGCAGCCAGAAGCGGCCTATATGTCCCTCCAACTCTTATGAGCATGAGCCAGGAAAGCTCTTTGGCAACAAGAAACCGGCCAGATGATGTTCACAATGAGTATGTGAATCTCGACTCTCGCCTCCAGGACATCTCTGTCAGCGGACAGTCGGCCGTCTCAACCACTCCCGCCCTCGCTGGATGTCTCTTCCCCCAGCTTCCGCATCCCACTATCCCTTCCGGGGAGCCGTTTCTCGCATCCAATGATCTACTCAAGACCCAGCGGAGCTACTATCTCCGGCTTTTCTGGGACGTCTGCCACCCGCTTCTGATGATCATGAGCGAGGCAGAATTCGCCGAGCTTGACGCCCTGCCACCACCAGACATGTTTGAAGAGTACTCAGTAAGGAGCGCCCTGATTGATTCCATGCTCGCTCTGGGCATACAATATAGCCATGCTACCGGCATTGCCGGGAGGATATTGGGTCTCCGGCAGCCACCCTCGCGACAGTACTACCATGCAGCCATCTCACCGGAAGCTTCCTGGCCCGGCTTCGAATACTTCCACCGCAGTCGTGAGCGCATGAGGACCGACACAGAGCTGACCTTGGATGCCATACGATGCCATGTTCTCATGGCTCTTTACCTTATAAAGGGCAATGCTATCCGCGATGCCTACAATCTGCTCGGCATCACTGTCCGCAAGGCTTACATCGCCAAATTCCATCGGACGCCACCGAGCCATCTGCCCGAAGCAGAGAAGACTGCTCGCTTGCAATCTTGGTGGGTGCTCTTTTCTCTGGATCTCCAGTGCTCGTCACAGCTCGACATGCCACCACCTTGCCAGAAGAGCCTTGTCAAATGCCCCTTCCCTACCGAGGGTGCCCTCCACCGCTACTTCTACTCCCCTAGTCATCGTGAGGAGGTCATTAAGGCTTGCACGTACTCTACTCATCTAGTCAACCTCGCTGCAATTATGACCAAAATTAACTCGCGCGTGTCGACTGCTGATCTCGTCGACGACAGCGGCAGTAACCCGGCCGCTCTCGAACATCACGCACTCAACCTCTCATTAGACCTGCAAAATATTGAGGCCTGGTGGGACCAGTTACCTTCAGATCTGTCTCTGAACCGGTGCGGGAACGGTTCTCGCAATACAGAAATGCTCGACTTCAATCTCGACCTCGCCCTACCCGCCGGGCTGCAGCGGCAAATTGTCCTCTTAGAGCTTCACTATCACAACGCATATACACTTATACAGCGGCCTTTCATTCGTCTCCGCCACGCCTACTCCAATGACACCAGCGGTATGACCATTCAGCAGCCGCACGTGGAGTTGCACATTGCAGGCGCCCTCGACCATGCAAAAGTCATCGTCGATACGGTCTTTGCCGTGTGCTCCATGACCGACATTCTCTACGGCTGGTCAGATGTCATACAGCCGCTGTGGAACGCGACGTTGACAATTGCGGCCTACATTTACGCCAACCCAGTGAGCTCCAAGGTGCCGGGAGCGCTCGACTCCCTCACGCAGGCCCAGGCTGTTTTCGAGTCCTTCTCTCGCACTTGCCCAACCGCTTTTTCCGCAAAGGATATTGTCCAGTCTCTCATTAACAGCCTGCAGAATATGATGGCATTTCCCCCAGACGACCCGATGAGCTGGGAGCTCTTCGCATCGCTGCTTGAGGAGCAACAGACGTCCTCTGCCGGGCTTGAGAGTGAGCCCTTGTCCGAAGACATCTATCATAGTATGCTCACGCCATCATTCATACATTCGGATTCACATATGAACATCCCCGATTTCGACTCGGTGGCCATGCAGTTCGACTGTTCGGCGGGTATTCCCACTTTAAATAAGATGTAAAAAAACATAGCTAGGACGAGTTTCCCATTCATCTTTAAATTCCGGTACATAAAGACACGTAGCATTATTTGCTATATATACCTAATGTAATGTACGTTATACATGGTTATATATGGATCTAATTTTCTAATTAAAAGCCTAGCCAGCTTCTACTTCGTATGCTAGGGCCTCTGGCCGCTCTGAAGCTATTCCCAGAATCCATTCTTTATTCCGCCATATACTAATAGTATGGGAGTGTGTTCCACATCTTGCCCAGCGCATGGTCCTCTTTCTGTAAACAGCAACCTTGAACTTTTTCTAGTTTCAAAAATCTCCATACCTCAGCATTCCGTGAAGCATCTTATATATTTCCAAGGGTGAGGGACAGCCCCAGCAAACGAAATACAATAGGTAATGATACTAGGCACAGAACTACCAGGCTTTCAGCAAATTCATGCATGTCTTCCTCTTCTTCTCTGATCCATGTTTTAGCTCTATCTGTAATTGTATCTGGATCATAGGTCTGGGCCCTGTCAAAGTCTATCCAAATGACTCTCCTAGGATCGTCTTCCAAAATCTTGATATTCCTTGGATAAGTATCAAAATGTAGGACCAAGGCCTTGTGGATTTGCCGAATGCCGTGCATCATGGATTTGATGCGCTCTTTGGTGTAGTGCTCTGGAAGAATCGTCACCATATTTGGTATATACTCTAGAAAAATGGTGCTAGGAGGTCGCTCCTCATCGAGAAATCTTCTTAAATGTGGCGGATAATCTTTAACATCTAAGTGGCTTATTTCGCCGTAGTATCGGGGCACGATGCCTTGGTGACCAAGGCCATATTGCATTAATCGGCAGTAGGCTCTCACCTCGCAAATATGAATATCTGTTTGACGCTCTACAGGAAATTGAGGAGGGCCTTTATCAGATGCTGTTTAAATTTATTAAGACAAAGCCTGAATCGATAGACGTGGGCAGTAATGTCAAAAATTGACTCACCACTTTCATGACACATGTTATGCCACAAATCTGCACGAGGAAGACTTCCGAGTGTTCATTATGAAAGAGAGACTTTTCGAATCTGATCTCAGAAGCTTTGACGTCCCCGAAATCGTGATCCATCGCATAGCCAGAACTTAGAAGGCCCTTCTAAACATGGTATATGTAGTGTTGTTGTTGAGTAGAATATTCTGCAGTGGATGGACCCACTTTGACATCGATCATAATAAATAGGCGTCCTTTCTCTTATTTCTTTGCATTTCCTTCTTTATGACAACGCTCATCATTTCTTTGTTCAATATGTTAATTTGCTTCTAGTATTCTATTTCTGTTCTACGCCACTAATTTGCTATCCATGACTGCATCTGCGTGTATTGTGATTATCTTAGCTCGAGTAGCTGGATAGATTATATTTAGTACGGAGGATGATACGTAGTGTAAAATAGGTTGATTGATTGAATCGAATCTCTTGTATAATGTAAATATAATGCATACTTTGTATGATAAAACACCGTCCACTGCTACTAATCAACCGACCTGTGGCTTAAAAGTAGAGCCGAGCGGACGTGAAGCTCTGCTTGTTGTTGTATGTGCCTAAAAACACAGTTTGATAAGCTTCATCAGGCACTTGAGGCCGATTCACATGTCCTCACTGCACGGGCTGGCGTCTTGGATACTTTAACAATTACTGGGAGGTTGCTTGCCACAAGCACAAAGATGTATAGAGTATGATGTACGTATATTATTGAGAGAGTGCCATAGATACAGAAGCAGAAGAAGGAAAAAAAAAAACAACGAACGCCCATCTATTACTGACGACTGCTAACCGCATCAATCACCGTGGGAGCTAGCGAGGCCACCGTTGCAGTCTTGCTCATCAACTCCAAAAACGGAATATCTACCTCGAATGCCTGGAAGAACCAAGTCCTGAACTCGGATGCAATCATACTGTCCATACCAAACTGCGCTAATGGCTTGGTCAACGGCACCTTCTCCAACGGCAAGAGCACTAGATTGCCCAGCCGACTAGCGATGCTTGTCTGAATGGCATCGGCAAGCGGAACTCCCTCGTCCAATGCCTTGGCCACATCCGCTGGTAATCCGCGGGTTGATTGGACCTGAGATTCTGCCTTGTCGTCCTCGTCCAAGACGCGAGCGAGAACAGCAGCACGCGGGTCGCGAAAAGTGATGTTTGTAACCTGAAAGCCCTTCTTTCGAAGCTCCATCAGGCCGAATGGTTCCAGACCTGTCAGCACGTGGGCATTGGCGTTGTGGTCGACCGGGTGTGGAACGGTAAGCTGCTCGTTAGACAGTGAAATATCAACGATCTGGAGCAACTCGTCTTCATTGATGGCCTGGATACCCTTACGGACCAACAGCGCCTCAATCTCCGGATTGTCGTGGAGGTAGCCGACCTCACTGATCATGCCCAGCCCGATAGCCTGTGCGGGAAGTCCTTGGGCGCGCCGGTGTCTGGCGAACATGTCTAGGAAGAAGTTGCCGGCGCAGTAGTTGGACTCGGTGGCCGTACCAACACTGCCAGAAACAGAACTGGTCATCAGGAAAAATTCAAGCTCCGAGTCCTTGCCCTTGATGGCATGATGGAGGTTCCATGTCCCGTGCACCTTCGGGTCAATGCCGGTGTGCCAGTGATTGTTCGACATGGTCGTGAAAATAGCTTCCTAGAAAGGGATATTAGTAAGGGAAAACTTTGAGTTGATCGTTCTGAGGAAACTTACGTTCAGACCCATAGCGGCCTGAATCACACCACCGATCAATCCATCCACAGCGGCGACAGCTGCCTCAACATCAGCTTTGTTGCATACATCGCCACGTACAACCTTGCAATGGGCGCCACTCTGGGTGAGATCTTCGATGAGTCGGCGCGCACTGGGCCTGTCCGTGCCAGAGCGGCCGAGGAAGACGAAATTTTGCGCTCCACGCGCCACCATCCATTTGGCCATGCTGCGGCCCAGCCCCCCCAGACACCCAATCATGAGGTAAGTCTTGTGTCGGGAGAAGGTCGTACGATACCTGAAGGGCTGGACGGAGAGCACAGTGGATTCGTTCTCTAGACTGATGGCGACCTTCCCGATACGGTTGCGCGACGAAAAATGTCGCAGACCGCTGCTAAGCTCTGAGATATCAAACACACGGATGGGCTCGATCTTGGCGATGCGTTGCGACCGGTACAATTCGATAACCTGGTTGAGGAGTCCGTACCACAACTCGTGGTATTGCTCGGCTGGGTGGTTGTAGATGTCGGAAAGATCAAAGGCCGAAAAAGTCGTGCTTTGCAGGAAGCGGTTCATTTCCAAGCGTCCGTCGTCAACCATGTCGCGTTTGCCGATTTCGATGAAGCGGCCAAACGCACCAATGCAACGCCAGGTCGCATGAAGGAGGTCGCCCGTCAGGGAGTTGAGCACCACGTCGACGCCTTTACCACCAGTTGCGGCGAGGATACCGCGTGCGAACGACTCGTCGCGTGAAGTGAAGATGTTGCTGGGCGAAAGACCGAAGGTGTCGACCAAAAATTGCTTTTTCGCGTCTGTCGAGACAGTCGTGTAGATCTAGTAAACATATATATCAGCAACCGCACATTATTACACTGTAGTATTAAGCCGGATATTGGACAACAAAGGAATGGGCGCATACCTCGGCTCCGATCATCTGCGCAATCTGAATAGAGGCAATACCCACTCCACCAGCACCAGAATGAATCAGCACTGACTCACTAGGCTGCAGGCGGGCACGCATCATGAGTGCGTAGACGGCAGTAGAATAAACGAGCGGAAGTGTGGCCACAGTCGCGAAATCTTCATCATCCTGCAGCTTTTTGCACGCCCACTGTGGGACAATCTCAGAGGACTTGAAATGACCGGGGGCCATAACAACCACGCGGTCGCCGACATGTAGCTCCTCGACGCCAGACACGCTCAATGACACCGCTGAATTCCAGCGTGCAAGTAGCATTGGGGGTATCGACTTTACCAGCTAGGGCGTAAAGATCCTTGGCGTTCAAGCCCACGGCCTTGACTTGTACTTGAACGTCACCAGGCGCCAGTGCAGGAGGTGGCGCAACCTGCTGGAAGTAGATGCTGTCGAACTGGCCGGGCTGGTCAAGAGCGAGCTGGAACGGGCGTGCCTGGCCGATGGGCAACTCAACCTTCTCGGAACCCTGCTTGGTACGGAACTCACTGTTGAGGTCATTGTCCGGAACGAAGCGGCTTACATGAACAACGCCGTCCTTCTCGACGTACTCCAGGTCTGCTAGAGGGGCGTTCATTTCCTGAAGGACGCGAACTAGATTTTGGGCTGATCGTGCGGGGTCCGCGGAGGGATTGTCAATGTCGTATGTCATGAAGTGCAGCGAGGGCTGCTCGAGCATCAGCGCACGAGACAGGCCCGAGACGAGAGCGAAGTCTGGCCGGGACCCGCGCATGATGTCACCTGCAGTGACCCATAGGAGGGCAGAAGCGTTGTCAGTGACGACCTTGAATGCGTCCATTTCGTCCTCGCGAATGGTAGCAAGCAGTGGGTTGGTGGTCTCGATGAGCGAAATAACGGTCGCGCCATTCAGAATATCCTTGGACGCGGCGGAGATTTCGTTGAACACGAGGCGTGTTGCGTCGGGGTGGGCGGCGAGGAGGGCATCACTCAGCGGAGTGCTATCCTTGTCGATCACGACGAGGGGCTTGTTTACAGTTATTTCTTCCAAGGTGGGCGTTGTGGGAGGAGGTCGTGCGAGCACAATTGCCCCAGACCCGTCGTGGAGCGTTGAGTACAGTACATCCAAAGGAGTGGAAGTTTGCGCCTCATCTAGAAAAATTCCTACAGTTGGCTTCGCTAATATCACACCATCGGGGGAGAGAAACTCGGTCAAATCACGTAGGTTGTCTCGAATGTAATCTGTTGCAGAAGTGGTGTTTGGGAGCAGGATCAAATCCCACTGTTTCTGACCGTCGTTGGCCACCACTGGGAGATTTTCCGTCACAGTGAGTTTGCCCGATTTCAGATCCCACTCGGCTACATGCAAACTGCGTTCATTATCCAAGTAACCGGTGCTGTAGGAGGATAAACGACGATAGTCGTTGTCCGCATACAGCAGGGCTAACACCTCGATCGTAAAGTCGTGGTTGGCCGAGCCCAGCTCTAGGACACGTAGGCGGGGGTTGCGATGGGAGAGCAGATTGATCGTGGCGCCAAGTTTGAGTAGACCTTCATCCTTGACAGGTGATCGGGCTTCGGCGACGAAGTCATCCAGGTAGCGAGTGAAATCCGGGCCGTGCATGAAGTTTACGCCGTACACCTGGGGTTTCCACAACACACGTAGCATAGGATGGCGGGAAATAGCAGCCTGTTTAGCAGCACGATTAGGCTCGTATTGACGCAAACGACCGAATTTGATCTGGGCCACCACCTTGTTGTGCGCCGTGACAAGGTCCGCCTGGAAGCCTGCAGCGCCGAATCCGATAACCGACGCAGTGGCGTGGATTGAGCAGTCCTTGTTCTCTGTGTTGACAGGACCGGGGACTTGGAATGTAGCTTGGTGGATGGTGGTGGGCACGAAAGCCTTCATCTCACGCGTGCGACCTGCAGCTGTGGCTATGATACCTGCCTGCACCATGGCGTCTACTAAAATGGGGTGGAATGGATACTCAGCCCCATAATCCTCACTTCCCGGTGAGTGCTGAAGGAGGGAAACTTGCGCATTGCACACTTTCTCTGTGCGGGAGCGTGGTACCAACACATTAGTGATTGAGGTAAACTCTTTGCCATAGTGCAGTCCCTCGTTGGCGAAACGTTCGTACCAGATCCTCGCAGCGGAAGGCTCAAGCGTGTTGGCGTCCACCACGCGCGCTGGGCGGAGGGTCTCTTGCACATCGTCCGACAGATTGACGGACCCTGTTGCCCGGGTAGTGGCCGTGCCTTGCTCGTAGGTGGAAATGCTAAAGTCCCACCAAACCGCAGATCGTGTCGTTTTGGTGTTGGGTGTCCGACGCAACGTAGTGAAGAGCTCGATTGGTGGTGCCTGTGGGGAGCTGGGCACTCCAAGCGCAGACAGGAAGTGCACATTTTGGAAGCTGATAGTATAGCGACCCAGTCGTGGCCGGTCGAGTGCCTGGTTGACCGCTTCGGTTGCCATAGCCAGGTATCCCGATCCTGGGAAGACGGGAGTCTCCTCCAATGCGTGATCCAACAGCCACGGAGCGTCATCACTGTGCAGAAGGTTGCGCCACACAAGCTCCGTCTCACTGCCTGCCGGGGCCTTGGAACCCAGGAGCTCATGGCGGGTATGCTGACGGAGGCGGAACTCGGAGCTCTGGCGGCATTCATTCCAGAGGAGCGTGTCGTAGGTCCAGCGATAGGGAGGAAGGTCGTGAACCACTTTGGGCAGTGGTCCTGCACCGTGAAACTTGCCCTCATAAACTGGGCGATTTACCAGTGACATATCGATGGGGTGGTGGTGCAGCCACAGCTGCCCGGCCATCGAAAGCACGCTTTCGGTTGAGTTCTTGCCCCGGACAAGCGCGCTGGCATACGGCAGATGCTCAGGCGAAAGCTTCAAATGGTTGCGGATCTGCTTGATCGGAAGCTCGAGAGCGGAATGCGGGCCCAGTTCGATGATTTGATGGCGGCCAGACTGTGCCATTTGGCTAACGGCAGCGACGAACTGCACCGGGTTCTCCAAGTTCTTCCGCCAGTATGCGGCTGCCGTGAAACCTGTGGTCTTCAACTGGCCGGTGACGGAGGAAAAGAACGACGCCTGCTGGGGATACTGCACGGATGACTTAACGAGGGCTTTGAAAGCGGTGTTCACTAGAGTCTCGTACTGGTCCCCGACAGCCTGCATATGATGTGAGTGGTATGCACGGCCGTCAGTCTTGAGTTTCCGGGCGAAGAGTTTGCGTGACTGCAGAGCCTCAATGATGGCATCCACTGCTGGTTCATCTCCGGACAAAGTGACACTCTCAGGGGAGTTGATACATGCCACGCGGATCTGGCCTTGCAGTTTCGCATCGCGGATAGCAATGTCCGCTGCGTCACTGGACAGTCCAACGGCAGCCATGGCGCCGACGGTCTGCAGCGTCTTTACAGTCGACCCTCGGTAGTAAGCTGCAATGATCGCCTGCGCACGCGACAAGTGGCCGGCAGCGTAGGCGGCAGCAATTTCACCGGAGGAGTGACCCAGAACACTGACCGGGCGGATGTTCCACGAGCGCAGGAGATCGACCAGACCGATCTGCACAGCGGTGCACACAGGCTGGGATCGAGTCACGTCGTGAATTTGACTTCGCTCTGGGGAGTCAAGGATGGCGTCGCGCAGAGTCCATGTCGGCGGGCTGGGCAAGGACTGCAGCACAGCATCCTGGTCCGCCAGCGCGGCGCGGAAGACGGGGAACTCGCGAAGCAGTTCGGCGCCCATCCGTGGCCATTGCGCGCCCTGGCCAGTAAATACAAATGCATAATTGGAAGGTGGCTCGGCGGCCTGCTCCTGCGGTGGTGTAATCAGCTCTCCTTCTGCGAGTTTCTCCTCTAGGGTGTCACGGTTAGCGACCAAGAAGCCTCTGGTACGCAGTTGAGAGCGGCGTTCGCTTAGCGTGTACGCAAGATCGGCGAGCGAGCTGTCTGCCAAGTTGTAGCAGGCCAGGTCCTGGCATCGCGCCTGCAAAGCGGCCGGGGTGCTCGCGGACAGGGGAAACAGGAAGGTCGAGCGCGTCTGGCGAGGAGGAGGCTGCTGTTCTTGTACTTGGGATGGGAGGGAGGAGGCCGCCTCCAAGATCACGTGCGCATTGGCGCCTCCATACCCAAAGGAGTTAACGCCCATGCGGCGGACGGCCTGAGGCCACGCGCGGCCCTTGGTCACCACTTCAACATTCCACTCGTTTGCTTTGATCTTGGGGTTGAGACGCTTCACGCCGATTGTGGCCGGGATGAACGCATTCTCGAGCGCCAGTGTTCCCTTGATGATGCTCGAGATTCCGCTGGCTGCTTCGCTGTGTCCCAGATTGGTCTTGACCGATCCGATCAATGTCGGCACAGCCCCTGGAGCCCGCTCGAACGCGCGAGATACAGCCTCCACTTCGATAGGGTCACCCACAGCGGTTCCAGTACCGTGGCACTCGACGTAGGCGGTTTCCTCGGGGGAGAGACCGGCTTTACTGTATGCCTTGCGGATAACAGCTTCCTGCCCGACGCTACTGGGCAGCGTGATTCCGGCTGTCTTCCCGTTTCTGGAGCCCAGTATCAGCATGACGATTCCAAAAGGGAGCAATGAAACAAAGAGGAAATCTTACGCATTGATGGCACTCGCCCTGATGATGGAGCGGATCGGGTCTCCATCCCGGAGCGCAGCCCCAAGCTTTTTAACATAGAGAGCGCCCACGCCATCCGCTCGGCCGTAACCATCGGCGGTATCAGAGAAGGTATGACAAGTTGATGTGGGCGATAACACACCAGCTTTCATGGTGGCGAGGTGTTGCTCGGGTGTTTGGATCAGATTTGCGCCAGCGACGATCGCCCCTTCGCATTCGCCGGCCTCCAAAGCCACACATGCCATATGCAGGCAATACAGGGAAGATGAACAGGCCGTATCAATGACCAAACTGCTTTTCGTCAGTACTTTCTACATGTACATCATCCATGGGAATCACTGACCTGGGCCCCTTAAGATTAAACGCGTGGCTTATCCGGTTTCCCAGAATGGTTGTGCCCATTCCAGTCGCCGTGTACCGATGCATGTATTCCGCATCACGTAGCTGCATGAGCTGAAAGTCCACTGTGAAATTCCCAACATACGAGCCGATGTTGGCGCCCGAAAGCTTCTCCAGCGGTAGACCCGCGCTCTCAAAACACTCAAAGACCACCTCGAGCAGCTTTTTCTGCTGCGGGTCCATGTACTTGGCTTCCATATTGTTGATGCCAAAGAACTCGTTCTCGAAATTGCGGATATCCTCGTCCTGCAAAAAGTATCCACCTTTCATGTGCATGCTACCGGGCCGATTGGCACCGTTGGGGTGGTGGAAGCCATCCACATTGAACCGCGAGGCAGGCAGATCACCCTGTCCAGACCGCTCGTTGACGAGCAGATCCCACAGCTTCGAGGGTGATGAGGCTCCTCCAGGGAGACGACATGCTGGTCATTCTGTTAGCAAGGTGGCTTTATATTACTCTGATTTGATAGTTTGGCTGCATACCCATTCCAACAATCGCAATGTCGTCTTCTGAAATGGATGAGGTGGCTGTGGCCGGTGGTGGATATTCCACCACGAAGTGCTCTTCTGTGTTTGCGTGTGGAGCCATGGCTGAATTCTGAACAGTGTATGGAATGGTATGAGATAGTTGAAGATCGTGATGATGAGGATGAGGATAGACTTCTGATGATTCGAATGCTTTCTTTAAATAGTCTTCTTGTCTGAAGCCTTCGTATTTGCCGTATCGTTGTTGTTGGCCTCTATCTTCAGCCAATTCCTCAGGCGTCCAACCTAATGCAATCCAGTGTCCCTAAGTTAATACTATCGTCTCTCGTCTCAGCCATCAGTCTCTTGCTCGCTATCATGTTTCCGGCGGATCAAGCCACATAGTTGCAGTGTTTTTCGGCGCGGAAGGCTTCTTCCCGATGGCGTGGATGCGATGAGATGCTCTGATGGCTTGAGTAGCTCATGATGGACGAGTAAAGAAGTGCATGCATGAGGAATGAGGATTATGAACCCCGTCATTCCCGGGGCGGCGGGGATTCGAGGACGAGCCGAGTGCTTTCCATCAGCTGTAACCTGCAACTACCTGCGTGGCGGCCAACAATGATTACTAGTCTAGTTTGCAGATTTACACTACGTTAACGGATGCAAATGAAACATAAGTATCTATTGTGCATGGGTTGATGCTAGCTACTAGTTAACTTAAACATGATACTAATTTGTTGGATCAGGGAATAGGGCGACATTGGGATAGCAACAAGTTCTAGTCATTCGAGTAAATGAAGTTGGTTCGATCACCTTATCAGGGACTTGTAGGCCATCGCATTGGTGCAAAAAGACCAGAAATGCGACACACGGCTATGTAGCATGTCTCATGGTGGACAAGAAGAGATTTCAGTTTTGAATGCAGGAACAATCTTGAGATAGATACTAGGGAAGAAAAGGATTGATTGATCCACTCAGGTGGAAGGCCTCAGCGAGGGGGACATCCTCGCTGGGCGCACACCTACTAATCTAAAACGGTAGTCGGCATGGTTCTGGAGTGCCTCAGGCTCTCAACAAAAAACAGAAGCCCTAAGAGAGATACTGTAGGGTCTAGGTGGACGCTTTGAGGCCTGTTCGTATGCGTGAACCCAGGTTAACGTCGACAAAGCCACCTTGGAAGTAATCATTTATGTTTCCACCCTACCTCAGGTAAACAGAGAGAAGAGGAATAATATTCAAAAGAACAAATTTCTTGATCTCGTCGTCACATTTACTCCTTGCCCGAGCTTGATGTTGTCCGATACGGTGCTCTCACGGATGCCGGAATCGGACTCGGGTTTCACAACCTCGTCCTCAGACAACACCGTCGCACATGGAGATGGACTCACAATCACAGTTCCAACATCAAGACACTTGGCAACTGAAGCTCGATCGGATATTGTGGAAAATGCGAAAGCTTAAGAGGATAAGTAGAATACGCCTGGATGCGATTTCTCAGTGCATTCACCTAGGTACAAGACAGTGACAGCACAGAATCGCCACAGAAATATTCCCACTACCATGATTGTACTCACTCTTTTTGCTTTGGCAGCTATCGCAGGGGTTATCTCGTGGATGAGAGGCACATTCCCAGGCAGCCGAGGACGCAAACTACCCCCTGGTCCGCCATGCGTGCCCATCTTAGGAAACGCCCTACAATTGCCAAAGGCCGGGATTCATCTTAAGTGAATACACGTGCCAGATGAGGTATGGATTTCTGCTAACAAGGAATACTCCAGATTCACTGAATGGGCTAAAAACTACGGAGCAATCTTCTCCATCAAGGTTGGCTCGGCAACCACTATCGTGATCAACTCTCCCTACTTGGTTAAACAACTACTGGATAAACAGTCGGCAAATTACAGCAATCGGCCAAACATCTAACATTGCCAAGGAACTCATTATGCGTGGAGAACAGCTCATGTTTTTGAACCCAGGAGAGGCCTGGCGCCGTGGTCGCCGTCTCTATCATCAGCAGTTCAACGAGACTATGTGTGAGAAAAATCATGTCCGACTGCAAAATGCAGAGGCTATTCAGATGCTGCGAGACTTTTGCCTCCGGCCGGAAGACCTGATGAATCATCCCAAACGCTTCAGTAATAGTATCATCATGAGCATCAGTGAGTATATTCCTGTGATGACGATAGCTATTGCTAACACATTCACTATTTGTAGTTCTCGGAATCCGCACCCCAACAGTGAACACAGCGCACATGAAAGGGCTTTACCGCTTGATGGAGGGAGTATCAGAGATGCTAGAAATGGGTGCCACGCCACCTGTGGATATTTTCCCCATCTTCAAGCACCTGCCCGAGTCCTGGTTCGGAAACTGGAGGTCCCGGTCTCACGCAGTTGGCGATATTCTTACAAATCTATATGAGCCCCTGATTAGTCATGTCGTCAAGAGACGGGAGGCAATAGGCAGCCAGGGATGTTTTCTGGACAATGTCCTAGATCAACAGGAGAAGCTGGGTCTTTCGGAGCGCGAGGTCTTACTCATGGTTGGTAACCTCGTCGAGGGCGGTTCCGACACCACTGCTAGTATGCTTTTGAGTTTTATCCAGGCAATGGTTAAGTATCCACACATCCAGAAGCAGGTACAGGATCAGATTGATAGCGTCGTGGGGGATGACCGCTCACCAACCTGGGCTGACTATGCTCGTCTGCCATTGGTGAATATGGTGATCAAAGAGTGTCTGCGATGGCGACCCGTCACGCCAACTGCATTCCCACATGCTGCCAAAGAAGGTACGACTATATTAGTATTGCCATGGATAAATTTGTTTCACTAATTTTCCTCTTGTGTAGATGGCGAGATCGACGGAATGCTGATCCCTAAAGGATCGACCGTTATGCTTAATGTCTGGGGCATCCATCACGACGCAACTCGCCATGCAGATCCTGACACATTTAACCCCTGGAGATATGAGGCCTGTACCCAAGTAGCAGCATCTTATACCTCCAGTGCGGACTATGAGAAGCGTGATCACTATGCCTACGGAGCTGGCCGGCGCATCTGCCCTGGTATCCATCTCGCGGAGCGTGGAATGTTCATCAGTTTTGCCAAGATGTTGTGGGCATTCGAAATGTCAGAGCCAGTTGATCCGCTGACGGGCCTGCTAATTCCTGTAAATGTCGACCAGGAAACGGGATACATGGATGGGTTCCTCAGCTGTGCCAAGGACTTCAAGGCGACGATTCGGGTTCGATCTGAGCAGCGACGGGAGACTATCCTTCGCGAGTTCTCAATCGCGGAGCAAGAAGTATTGAGTCAGTATGAGTGCTTATAAGCCTTTTTTTTTTGGCTAATGTCACTGCCTGCCCAGGTACGATCGTTCTCAAAAACGTTAAATACTATCACTGTTCAAATATATAATGTGCAATGCGATTGATTCATGAAGCCTAATCCTTTTGAAGAAATTTCCAGAAAGTATGAAAGATCAAATAAAACTAAACAAATTTATGGACATGAAGAAAAATTAAAAGGTCTTCAGTGATCGGGGTGAGGAGCATATTCGCCAGCCAACTCGCCCAAGTCTTCTTCGATAACCTGCCCGTTCACCGTCAGCGGCTGGACATCCAACAAAATAAACAGCATGCGGCCACTCTTGGTCTCAGACAGATTCTTCCACATGTGGTTGCAGCCACGGTTGACAGAGCAGTCACCCGGCAGCATGATACGACTCTCTCCACTGTCCAACGTGAGCTTGAATTCGCCTTCGATGACGACTCCATAATCGATAGACATTGCACGGTGAATAGGGGACTCCATGCCAGGAGCAAAGTCAATCAGGCGTGCGACGGATCCGTTGCGAACGTGGATTGAGGGCTATATTATCAGCGTTTTTCTTCCTCGACCCTGTGATAAACTGAAAGGAAGGATTCATTTACCTCGTTCTCCTTGGCGAATTTGATATCTTTCTCGTCGTTGAGGTCTACCTGAGCCCCCTGGGTGCTATATATAATGTTGGCAGCGGCAAGCCCGTTCAACATGATCTTGTGGTGGTCACCATCGTCCTCGGGTAGGAAGACGCCCTGGCCTTTGGAGTTGTGGGTGGTGATTAGACGCTTGGCGTGACGAAGATCGTCAGCAGGGAAGCGAGTGATTAGGCCAGCAGTAGTGTTGACAACCATCGTGATTGATGCGAATGTATATTTGGTCGAGATTGAAGCTTATGTTGTGGCTTTCACTATGTTTGAAGGGATGAGTCTGCTGAGCATATTTCCCAATCGCTGTTCCGCAGGGCTTTATATAGCACAGTGTCGCGGCGGGCTATTGCCTCCAAACATCGAGTGCAAGAGACAATGCAATGTCACGAACCATCTTTGTCTTCTCCATTGCCAAAGTCCGTAGATGCCACCCGATGGAGCCGACCGGGGAAGATCTGGTGGGATGCGACATCGGATCGGCAGTAGTGGGATTACTGTACGGGCCGTGCCGTCCCAGGCCCCACACTCCACAGGCCCCGCTTACGGCAGCCTATCAGACTGAAACTATCATTTGCACCGGAACCTTGGCAGCTGGTTGTTGATTGGTCTCTTGGATGGAAGCTGAGCAAGTCCGACTCCGAACCTTCGTAGCCTTATTCCGAGCCCGAACTCATGTTTCGCTGACTAGGAATGAGTAGTTCCTACATGTACGGGATAGCTATGCATGCTAGCAGCCAGCAGAGAGGAAATGATGGGAGAACATAAAATAATGGCTTTGCCTCAACATCGGCAAACAATTCTCATAGGCAAAGATATCGACAAAGGCCCTCCAAAATATTCAGAGGGTTAGACACAGAGACTAAATCGCCATGTCCATTCTTGCATTAGGCGCATTTCTTCTCTTTGCAGCCGCACTTGCAGTCTGCAGCGGTCATCTTGCATTTCCCGGACTAAGAGCCAAATCGCTGCCACTTGGTAGGATTCATCCCCCATATGACGTAAGTTGACAGTTTGATGCTAAATATGCTCATACAGGACCACCAACACTCCCTTTCATCGGAAATATGCATCAGATTCCCAGAACCGGGATTCACTTAAAGTACGTGGCCTATCACCTTGTATCCAGTACCGGACACGTAGCTACCTAAAATTGAGTACAGATTGACTGAATGGGCTGCCAAATACGGTCCACTATACTCGCTGAAGGTCGGCCACGGTACTACGGTTGTGATTAGCTCCTCACGCTATGTGCGTGAGCTCCTGGACAAGTTGTCCGCCGACTTCAGCTATCGCCCACCGTTATATATCCTAAACGATCTAGTCTTCCACGGCAACCACAGCATGCTCATGAGCCCCGGGGATCGATGGCGACTCCGTCGCAAGCTTTTTCACCAGCTGTTGATGGAGAAACGGTGCGAACAGGAGCATATCCGACTCATTGAAGCCGAGTCGGTCCAAATGCTGCATGACTTCGTCCTGGATCCAAACGACTGTATGGAAAAGATCCCCAAGCGATTCAGTAACAGTATTATTATGAGTTTGGGTAAGTGACTTCCTATCTTTGTAGTATCTAGTCTTCCGAGGGCATCTACCTCTCCACTCGACATGGGGGGTTTCTCCTATATAGCACCCATAATGACCGCGGAAGACTAACGCGAACAGTATTTGGTGTTCGCACCCCCTCGCGCCACTCCTCGCACATGAAAAAGCTCTACGACATCATGCTGGAACTCTCTCATATCTCCGAAATAGGTGCCACACCACCTGTCGACCTGCTGGGTCTGTTCAAGTATATTCCTGAAAAGCTATGGGGGTCATGGCGAACCCGCGCCCAGAACCTGAGCCAAATGATGGCCTCGCTGTACGGGCCGCTGGTGGAACATGTCCTACAGCGGCGATCGACAGGCCGTATCAAGACGAGTTTCCTAGATGAGGTTCTGAGCCAGCAAGAGAAGCTGCAGCTGCGACGTGAGGAAATCAACACCATGTGCGGGAATCTCGTCGAGGGTGGATCCGACAGCGTTGGCAGCATGATGCTTGCCTTCATCCAGGCCATGCTTGCTTTTCCAGACGTCCAGAAACGGGCTCAGGAGGAACTAGATGCGGTCGTAGGCGAGAGTCGCATGCCAACGTGGGGGGATTATGAGCAGTTGCCGTATATGGCTATGATTGTCAAGGAAACGATGCGGTGGAGGCCAGTGGTTCCAAGCGCATTTCCTCACGCGGCTGCAAAAGGTAGTCGTTGTTTTCTCCTTCTTTGCAGTGAATTAATGCTGACTGGAGATTCTGCCCGTAGAACATATTATTGATGGAATGACCATTCCAAAAGGCGCCACGGTCTTACTCAACACTTGGGGCCTGCACCATGATCCTTCTGTTCATCCCAGTCCAGATACGTTTGATCCGATGCGCTATGAAGGTCGCACATTGCTCGCTTCTGAATACACCAACCACGAGAATCGTGACCACTACGGCTACGGGGCGGGACGTCGGATCTGTCCAGGACTGCACCTGTCGGAGCGAGCTATGTTCATCGGCATGGCGCGGATGATGTGGGCATTTACCATTGCGCATAAGCTCAATGCCCAGGGATCTCCCATTCCGGTGATCACCGATGCTCGGGACGGCTATGAAGATGGTTTATTACAGTGTCCGCGACCGTTCGAAGTCGCAGTCACTCCGAGATCAACTGTGCGTCGGGATTTGATTGTCAGTTCGATGGCTGAGGCAGAACGTGAGGTTTTTGGTCTATACACAGAAGAAGTGACGGTATAGAATTGATTCATGGAGGGCAGATCGTGGAGAAGGCAAGCTTGCTTGCTAGAAACGAGCAAGCACTACCTAGGTAGGATTGTGTGAAGCTATCTAAAGAACTTGCTAGGGGCAGGGCCCCCTAGACGGCGGTGCCTAATCTGGCACTGCGCCCTGTCATTAGGAGCAGGGATTTCTTGCCTTTGATTGTTTCGTGCCATTGATTGTTTCGTATTCTTGTTAATATCTGCCTGCTACTGCTAAATAGAGTAATCGATTAAAAATCATACAATGCGCGGTTTCCCGCTAGAGCTTCGTTTTTCACGTCTTCAAAGTGAGCAAGAAATTGATAAGTCGTGACGAATAGGCTGGACTTGACGCCAACTGGTCACGATACCATGATGACAAATGAGGCACCGAGAATACATGCAATAGCATCCCATCGACTGTTACTAATCCACCTTGCGAAATCCACGTCTCGTACTCAGGCGTGCCCACGAGTTTCGATTGCGCCAGTTCCATAGTCTCCCCTGGAGGAACGACAGCGTCATCGCCGTCTGCACTGGCAGCAACGGTTGTTATCTTGACACTGTAGAAGCAGAGAACGATAGCACTGACCAGCAGACCTGCGGCTCCGAGAACGTTTGAAAGTCGGTGTTCACTCAGCTTGTACAAGGTGCTCTGGTGCTCATATATCCGTTTCAGCTGTACAGCATGGTAGACAGCTTCGCGACTGCTGGCAGACTGTGCCCAGGTATCAATCACATTTTCCACGTCGGCGTCATGACAGTTCGCGCAACACCGCTTGTGCTCCAGCAGCCTCAAGTTGGCACACACCTTCAGGGAGGCGAGATGGTACAGAGTGAGATTGAGGCCCAGAAAGGGGCTACCGTCACTAGAAGAGTCCGTGAAGAATGTGTTTTCCAGATCGTCCGTCTGCTCGATCTGGGCATGCCAGTCCTGGAGATAGCCTTTCCATGCACGGACGCGATCCGCGGTGCGGTTTAGCTCGGGAGATCGGTAGTTTAGATGGTGCTCCTCGTGAGTTTCGCGGCAGATTCCCCATAACTCGGACATGAACGCACACAGACTAAAGTGATTGTCGTCCAGAGTCAGCCGTGGCATGCGCAGGTACCCAGTCATGAACCCCTGCGTTTCGAGCCCGTCCCTCATCATAGTCGAGAATGCGCTTCGGCTCCGGCCTCCAGGCTCGAGCCAGTGTAGGCGAGTGCGAGCTTCTCTTGTTTCGGCGCGCCATAGGGCATCAGAGACAGGGAGTGACAGTCGGATCTCTTGATAGCGGAGAGTAGGTGGGCGATTTAAGATGATGCATAAATAGGTGTCTATACGCAAGACAGTGTAGACCAGCCTGAGAAAAGATTAAAAAAGACTTCTCAAGAGGAAGAGAATAAGGAAGAAACCTGAATGACAAAACAAACTGGAGTGAAGGTGGTTTACCGTTTCATCTGCTCCACCTGTACCCAACGCTCTTCTGTCAACTGTTCCTGATCTTCGGGGAGCCATCGATCATTCAAGACGCCTAGACGTCGAAACGTCGAAACGGCAATGTCGGTCCATTGTGCCGCCCAGTTCAAGGTGGATGTAGGTGCCTGTGGATAATATTCAGTACCGGTTTGCGTCAGAGCAAAGAATAAATCAATCATACATCTGCCAGAATCGCGTAGATCAAAGTGATCACCAACGCCTGTAGGGTTTGCAATGGGATGTCTGGCTTATTGGTCAACGCTTCCTCTGTCTTAGCTCACCCTTAGTCAAAAGCACAGTTCAGTGTTGCCAGTTGCGCGGAACAGTAGGTACTTACTGTTTTCACCATCAACGCTCGCGTCAGCTCCTGGTTGATCGCGTAGGGAACCAGGTGGTGACGATTGGCGTTCTGCATCCACATGGATAAATTAGACAGGGCGCTCGTCAGTAGCGTGCTCGGTCTTTCAGCCGTGAAGGTCGGCACATGCAGCAGTGGCCAAGCCTGGTGGAAATGGTCGAACTCGGCCGATTTGATCTGCGCGATAATGAGCTGGACTTGGCTGGCCAGGGCTTCACTTCGATGCAGCCAACCCGTTGATGCGGGCGTGAATCCGTCTAGAGCAGGTATTCTGCCGGAGCCAGCTGTGCGTCATTAGTTCTTTAATTCAAGAACCGGAGTTCAGAAAATTCTTTTGCTTACATGATAACGCGCGACCAAAGCCTGTGCTCTCGCCCATCTGCATCTCCGTCGAGGGAAACTGGTCCACTGACTCTATAGACGGAGGCTCAAACGGGAAGCCCAGTAGCGAAGGGGCATCACCAAAATATGACGACGGAGTTCTGCTCGAAGTACGGATGGGCGGAGAGATCCCCGGCAGCATCTCAATAGTCGTGGTTCTGGCGACTGTTTCTGCTAGCGGTTGGAGGGAATCCAGGTCCATGCTCACTGCAACGCTGTTGCTTCCACTGCTAGTGATGGGCGCTGTCCATTCGCTTCGCATTCGAGGCGAGGTGGCCTCATTGCTGCTGCTCGACATTATCATCCCAGATTCTCTCACGTCTACGTCTTCTTCGTCTGCGTCGCCCACTCTCTTCTCTTCTTCCGCCGAGTGGGAGATTTTCCGACCGCCTCGCGTCATTGGGGAGATGGCCTGCATACTAGACGGTTCCCGTACGCAGGGCTCACCCATATCGGCACATGTGGAACATGGATAATTCGAGTCGCATTTGGTCTTCCGTCGCCGACAGGTCTGGCAGGCTAACGGGGTGCGTTTGGCCCCGTCCGGGGGCACATTGTGCTGCAGCACATGGCGAGTTAGAATATCGCTGGCAAACAAGGTTAACGAGGCTTTCTTTTGCAACTGACAAGTTCCCCTACACTTACCTTCGGGCAAAGCTTCGGCTACAGATGAAGCATTTATGCGGGCGGGAGGACGTGTGGGTTAGCAGATGGCGGTTGAGATGCTCTTTGCGCAGAAAAAACTTGCCGCAGCCCGGATTATTGCAGGCAAAGGGCCCTGACGCGGGATGCGTTCCCATTTTATATTATATTATCCACGCACCGACCGGTTTTATCTAGTCTTGCTTATCTAGAGGGCAGGGTGGAGATTGGATGCTGCCCAGGTGGAGATATAGGTAAACCCTAAGGGCAACTTCTTTGACTTTTGCATTGGAAAGTTAGACATATTACTTGGAATAGAGAAGAACAGTGAAAGATGATTAACATGATACCAGAAAGAGAAGCAAGAAGTAAACTTACTTACCTAGGTAGCACGGCGGTTGGTCAAGTGCAAGAAGAGGGCGGAGAGGTTATCTCAGTACCTCAGACTCTCGCACGTAGAATATTACGCTGAGCGACTGGGCGGGCCAATCTGAGGCGTACCGCCTTCGCAGGCAAGCTGCGTGATTGGCTGGCCCATTCGCGAAGCGAATTCTCCGTAGGAGAGTCTGAGAACAAAGTGCCCCAAATTTATATGTAAAACCCCCCCCGATTTCGACTCCAACGTCTTTTGTTTAGGTTTCCTCAACAACAACCATTCTAATCAAAAATATGCTTCACTGGAGTTTTAATAAATTGATTTACCTATCGATAGACACTTTTTTCACCCGAATATTCGTAGTATTGAGTGTGCTGGTGCTGATATAAGCCGAAAATCACGATCCCATGACACGGTCGAGGAACCAGAAAATGCAGCGCTCTGATTAGCTACGGTAAGTTTAGAAGTTGTGAATCACGAAATATATATCTTATATAATTTCACCAAGCCTCGTTTATTGAACCGTTTACAACGTACTGATATACTCAAATACTGCTTCCTCATTGCCTACGTGTTACGGGCTAGTCCCGCCTAATGCTCACTATAAGGGCATGTCGGAATAGAAAACATAACATGAGGAAAGGAAAGAGAAAGAAAATAACAAGTTCTTCACGCGCATACAGTCTTATATGGTCAAGATTCAAGAGGAATCAGGAGCTTCCAACGGGCTTCTCTCTAGGAATCCGAGTTTGCCGGATTTGCCGGGTCAGCCATAACAACAGGCAATACAACAGGCAATATATGACTGTCGAATTGACGAAGGCTTGTCGAATTGACTGTCGATTTGGTGAAGGCTTGTCGANTGTCGATTTGGCGAAGAGCACTGTTGTCAATATCCGTGAGGGCTTCGCCCGAACATGCTCATGAGGTCAGCTCATAACACTACGGAAAGTGTAGAACCCGTAGAACCTGTGGAACACTCACAGCTAGAATTTCAGGAGCACATCCTGCAATAATGGATCCAAGATATCATCATACCCATCATGATTCACATCTGCATACATCTGTAAACCAGCAAGAATACTATCCATGCTATCATTATCTTGTGCATGTATTTCTGCATTAGTGGTAGGTTCATCGTTACCCCTAGTCTGTTCTGCATGTGCTTCATTAAGGTTGTTGAAAGCAGGTATGTACTCGGAGTCTATAAAAACATCATTGAAGCGGTTGATTTTATCTTCGAGTTTCCATAGCCCGTCTCCACGGATATTGGGTGAATCGTAATAGGTTGTAGGATCTCGTAGTAAGCTTTCTGGTTGAGGCTGATTACGTCCATCAGCAGTAAGTTTTTGAGAAAGACCATGTATCTCATTGCTGACACTTGCTCTCGTATGATCTCCGGCATTAGGTCGTCCAAAGCCCCGTTCAAGAGAGAATCGTTGGTCTCTATAATATTTTCCCATTGAACAGACTCGGTCGAATGTTGTCATCCACGTATGTGAAGAGTTCTTATGATTCTTCATATCAATAGAACAGGCAGCGTTTAAATGTTCTAACCCCAAATCGATTGGCTTGAATGATTCAGGATCCCCGACCCAGTTTACTAAGCCAGAAGCGAGAATTGCCTTTTGTAAATCTGGTGTATTCACGGCAGTAAGATTCCATCGGTAGTAAAGCATCTCTTGCACATAGTTTGTCTGCTTACCACCAATAAAATTGATGATAAGTGGATCAACAAGACGTCGTAATAACCCAATATCACCGTATTTTATAGCCAAACGTAGTGTAAGAAACAACTCGGCTTGCTGAAGGAACCGGCACATTGTACGGAACTCAATATCAACAATAGGATCGCCGGGACCATTGCCCTGGGTAGTAATATCATTAGATTCCATAATATCATCCTCGTCGTCCTCTTTTTCCCAGTGCTGATAAGTAAACGCGGTCTCGTAGACACTATCGNTAAGTGCTAAGAACCTCTCTGGCTTTAACTTGGTAATCTTTTGTCCTACTTTCTTTTTGCTCTCGCGTTCAGCCTTGGTTAATTTGTCAAGATCCCCTGTTTGGTCCAAAGCTGTTGTAAAAAGCATCACGATTCGGGAATGAAAGCCCACTGTAACTAATGGCTCAAATATATGAAATTTGGACGAATTAGCCGCTGGTAGAGTCCGACCCAGAAACTCCGCATCACTTTGTAGAGTATGGAGTGTCTTCTTACTGCCCCCGCTATAATGTGTTTTGATAATTGTATTCAAGAGATTCATCTGGATATGAAACCAAGCAGGAATTCCCAACATCCACCGACGCTGATCGTATGTCCTTGCTGCCTCGGCCTGCTCAGTTTGAACACTTCGGAGACGGTGTATTGTCATCTGGTCGCCATGTATTAACCAGAGTCGCTGGGCAAAATCATCGTCAGTTTGGTCTCCAGGACGGTCTGGTGTAGAAAGTTGTAAGTATTTAATGAATATATCTTCATGGACGCCGTATGTCCCTTCGATTGTTCCTTCGTTATGATATATACCAGGAAATTGCCGGAAGTCGNTGATGGTGATCTATAGATTTGAAGGTAATCCAGAGGTATTGTAGGATTATGCATCTCCTGTAGCAGGCCACCTTTTATTGTTCCGATAGTGGGACAATCAACAATCGTCGCAGTGGTTAGACATATAAACTTCGACCGATTTTCAATAGTTTCGTCACGCTTCGTGGCCAGGAAGTTCATGTTGTCGTATGCAATCACATTTTGATGCGTATGTCCGAATTCTCTAAGCTGCGACTATAGGAAATCAACTAAAACTATTCAGTAAGTAGTATTATAATAAGTAGGAATATAGCAATACCTTCTCTTTATCTGCAATCTGGTTGACATATCGTATAATCTGCATATAGCTATGACAAATACCTAGACCAGAGAGGAAATCTAGGCTGCGCCTTTTAGTTCCCAGTCCATGGAGATATAAACCGATATGCGTTGGTAAATAATTGGACCTCTTCTTCTGATTTGAGAATTTGACAACGCTCGTAAGAAAGTATTGCCGCCGAAGAATATGATGTTCCTTATGTTTCAAATTTGATTGATAGCTCTGCTTTTCGCGGCTGTTACTTAGCAAAGTATACGTTAGTTGGTTCCATACAGGTGCCTTTTCTGTCAAATCGCGTTGGATTTCTTCAAAATTCAGTATATTGACTCCAGAATCCGGGTCAAACTCGCCAAAGAATTGGCTTTTCGTGAGCGAAGCTAGTTCTGTCTTTATAGTCTTTATTATGGATCCGGGGCCTGGTTGTAAGGTAGCAGATACTCTATCATATGTGCTTTGGCGCGTCTCCCGACTAAAAACTCTCTTCTCGCCCGTATCCAGTTCAACTATTATATCATCTTCGAATGTGACGAATTCGGTTATGAACGCTTCGACGGACCAATGTAAACTTTCTATACATTTCAAGGTCTCTGCTAGGCGCCTTTTGATGCGGTAATGATGAGTCCCTCGCCTGGAATGACTTGCAGGTAAGGCATCTGGAATTGGCATATCGAGCTCATTATTGATGTCGCTGTCTTCTTCTCCATCCCAAATCACGGATTCGCCCAACTCACTGGGTAGTGATGAAAGGGGTGAAGTCGGAACCGACGGGCCTGGAATTGATGGTTGTTCCGCGGAAGACATAATGTCCATATCGAAAAAGGAAGTTGTAGTGTATAATAACACGCTCGGCAGCGTTATACGGTGTTTGAGTTTGGTGTTGTATGAGCGTTGATATAGTTAGCTGACAGGTTTCATTATTGACTTCGGAAGAACTAGAATGCTGGCCGTAGTCACGTGTTCAAGTAACCCACTTCTACATTTTCCGGAGCCAATAACAAGCGTCGAAGTTCAAGCTCAACCAATAGGATCACCTGAATGGACAAGATTAGTCATACNTACACTAAAATAACAACATAAACTCCAACGTCGCAAAATTCATTCAACACATTATATGATTCAACTGTCCAAAACTATGTCATATTACACCACAAGCCAATATACTATTCTAATTATGATTAATTCGCCTCTCGCCTTCTGCAACTTGTCGATCGCCCATTGCGCTGTCTTTAGAGATTCTGATATCCCTAACGAAAACGATATATGAAAGTTAGTGAATGAACTTGACAGAATTCTTTGAAGGGTGTATACATTTCTGTCCCAGCGACCAACAATGCCAATACCTCGTGTCTATATTGTATGATATATTCAACCGTACGTCTTCGCTCTAGCTACGACCTCAAGCCGCATTGCCCAGGTATCACCACGTGGAGGCGCGAAGTCCGATTTCAACACCCTCCCTCCTCTTTCCAATAACTCTTGCGAACGGTTGTGGACTATGGAAAACACGAGACAAAGGAAATATGATCAGCGGACGACTTTAATATACATCAAGAGTCCTCGGTGTTAGTGAACATGCTCGCAGCACGCTCACTGGGTTTGATAGTGCGCTTCCCTATCCCCCTATCTTTTCGAAAGGTAAGTGGCTTGTTTCCATCACAAGGAGCCAATGCTGGCCGCTTCCTAGAGGATGCATCCAGTCTCGAGTTCCGACGTTTCTTTGCAGGAGTAGAGTCGACTGGTGAATCAACCTGGGAGAGGGGACTGTCCTTCGAACCAGGAGTACTAGTTTGTGTGGGAGTCATTTCAAGCTCTATATCGAGCTGGGAGAACACGCTAAAGGATGATTGTGTTGAGGTCAGTGACTTAGCCTGTGAAGCAGGTGTTGTTGAGTCTTGATATAATGATAGAAGATCATTATCTTCACTCTGGGTTATTGATTGTGACAGATGGATCAGAGCTGCGCTTCTTTTGATTGCTTCAATCGCAAGCTCATTTTGTCTATAATGATAGAAGATCATTATCTTCACTCTGGGTTATTGATTGTGACAGATGGATCAGAGCTGCGCTTCTTTTGATT
>JAMAFX010000109.1:26946-115604 GCA_023625875.1 Trichocomaceae sp. PYS4502
ATTGCTTCAATCGCAAGCTCATTTTGTCTATCCCTAGCGGCCACAGCTGGATTCTGGCTCGGACCTTGATTCGAAGTGGACACACTAGATTCAGGCTTTTTGTTCGTCTTACGTGCTTTCTTTTCAGCAGCTTCTTTCATAATAGCATCACGCCGCGCCTGGACCTTTGTTGATATGGAGCAAAGGAGATTGAAAAGATCTCTTTTGTAGTCCTTATCATTCCAGTATTCCCACTTGTGGATCGCAGGTGTTTTATGTGGCAACAATGCTGTTATATTCTTTAATGATAGCTTAGAAGCATCCTTATCCTTCGTCTTATCCTCGTGGAACAAGCTTGCGAGCTCCCGGCGACATTGGTCCAACATGAACACACTTGGTGGCACTGGGCCACATTGACCATCTTTATGAATAATTGACCTAGCTCTCTGAGTGGCCCACTTCGTAATAGATACAAGTGCATATTTGGTATCTATATCAGCACTCGGAGCAGTTGGTTTTTGAACTGCTGTGATATTTCCACTGGAATGAGATGGATTACAGCTATTGCAACAGTTCTCTTTCTCCACCTGTGATCCTGCCTCCTGTCCAAGGGTGACTAGGAAAGGTTTCCTTTTGCATGGGCCGTTAACGATTTCTTTTAAGAAAGGAGCCTTTTCCGCGAGCTCTGCACGCAACTTTTTCTCCCTCGCGTTCCATACCCTAATCCTTGAGGATGAATCTACTGTACTGGATATATTATCATCTAGTACAGTAGACCGGACGCTCTCAGTATCCGAAATGTCACCTGGCAGTGTTGAAACGCTGAGTTGACTATTGCGTCGAGAAGTTGGTTTTCGAGGCTGTGATGATTGACCCGGATCAACTGTAATGAACTTGAAGTTCTTTTTCTGATTATTATCAATCTTCTCTGGGCTATCCTTGCTTTCTATTCCAAGGTGGTCGAATGCCCAATAAGGAAACATTAGTATCATCCTACCTGTTCGACCAGGGCTACGCGCAGCTCGTCCGCCTTTCTGAAAGAGATCGCAGATATCAAAGTTGATCGGAAACTTCCAACAGATAACCACATCCACGTCCGGTATATCGACACCCATACCTAAAGAATTTGTTGCGACCATGATACGAATGGTGGAGTTCGGCTTCTGAAATTCTTTGACATATAGGTCCTGGTCGTACTTGGCAACATGGGAATGATATGGCCTGATGACCTGGCGAACGCTTAATTCTTCAGTACCACGTGGAAGATATGGTTTGGGAGAATCAGGTGCTGTATTCGCTAATAGCATATTGATTAGAGCAAGCCGGGCCTCTATGATTTCCGAAATATTGTCGACGAAAATGATTGTTTTGAGTATATTCCGCGGTGACGCCTCTTTGCCAGAAAATGCCCCATTTAGAGCGAAGCTTAAGGCATCCCAAGAGTTTAGGAGACCATATGGTATGGCCTTCACTTCGATAAAGATATTTTCTCGATCAATTGGGACTCGGATGATCTCTGTCTGATAAAGACCATCACCGACTTCACGAAAACCAGCTTTGTCTAATATGACTTCCTCTGCATCCTTTGTTACTGTTGCAGAGCATCCTAACCAAAGAACGTCTTGCCTAAGACCACCTCTCAGTATACCCAACTGGAGAAATGCCGATCGAAATTTGCTCCATTGTGAGATAAGATGGCACTCATCAATAGCGACTAGGCCGATTTTCCGTCCTAGACGAGGAACTCTCAATAACTCTGGAAAGATGCCTTCAGTTGCCTGTTCAGGGCCGACTAGTATATGGGTATACTTTCCATCCCCGATCATCTTCATGATGCCTGGCTGACTCTGCTTTGTGGCTGCAGTAAGAAGAACCGGTTTTATACCAGGGATTCGCTGAAGATCGGTAAACTGTTGCTCCCCTAGTCTGTCTAATGGGATAATCTGAATGGTTATCTTCCTAGTCAGTATAGTGAAAGCATAGAATATAAGGCTTTTACCATATCCCGTGCGAGCAATGAATAGAGTGTCGCCTTTATTATATATGAGTCGTCGAATAACCCGTACTTGCTCTTCGTGCGGTTCCTTGATTGCTTGCTGCTCGTGCGGTTCCTTCTTGGGTCTGGATTTTAACTCATATAGGATTCTCTTCAGACAAGCCGTGATCAATGCATGCTGAAGTGGAACGCGGTCGGTTCTATTATAACTGTTGACAATATGCGGTAGGTCCTTGAGTTCTATTTTCATGATATCGTCGGGAGAATATAGCCGCTGATTGCCACGTTTCCAGCCATGACCTTTAAATCCCTTGCGTGAACTCGGTGTTGTTGGTATAACTGCACTCTTGTCTTTCTGCTTCGCAGGTGTCTTTGCAGGAATCTTCTTCGCTGGTGATTTCTTTCCCTGAGTTGGAGTACCGCCAGAGGTCACCATGTTCCACGCCTTTCACCAGTTCCACGCCTTCTACAGTTTCCGTGGCCAATCAGGTGGACGCAGTAAGTCCGATTAATGCCGTGTTTGATGGCGTTCTGCTATATCATATAGCGTTCGGATGGACATGGCCTGGAGGCGGGTGAAGTCAGCGTTAGGGTCTCATTCCCACACAATTAACGGATATTTCACCAGTTTCACGCCTTCTACAGTTTCCGGAGCCAATGAGAGGCTGTAGTTTATGGCGGCAACGGCCTAGATATCGGTGGTGGCTGAGAATAGTCGACCGCGTTTACGCGT
Organism: Trichocomaceae sp. PYS4502; assembly: GCA_023625875.1. Lineage (NCBI taxonomy): Eukaryota > Fungi > Ascomycota > Eurotiomycetes > Eurotiales > Trichocomaceae > Trichocomaceae sp. PYS4502. The sequence continues at coordinate 29,655 of JAMAFX010000109.1, forward strand.
TTGGTTGGAGTACCATCGGCCGATTTTGGATGTTTTTTTTTGACGCGCGACTGCAGGATGGTTTTACAATAAAAGTAGAAAAAATATAGATCCGTCAATTTCTTGAAAAATTCTCTAGAGATCCAGTGAAGCCGAATTTTGATTAACGTTGTGGTAATGATGAGCGTAAGACTTTAAAAATAAAAATTTTGGCAAAGTCGTGATTTTGTACCATTTTGCTAACAATTCCGGGCGCTTTGTTCTCAGACGCTCTACGCTGCGCTCCGAGCTAGGTTTAGCGCCGTAGGCCAACCGCCCGGCAGAATAGCTAGCAGCGTAGGAAAGCGGCTGAGGAACTGAGATAACCTCACACGTGATTTGGAGACTGCCTCAGGTTCGTCACATTATAACTAACTAACTATAGGGTTAGTCCCTCCGGGCGTAATAAACATCATTCATTCTATATACTGCCCTTACACCTCCGGACCTACCTCATTAGCTAGCGACGCCTAGCGTCCATAGTTAGAGGATAATACACATCTCATATCCCTCCATATACTGTTCTTTGCAGGCGCCTACCGGTCGGATCCTCAACCGGATCATCTATCTACAATACTACAGCATTTGCTTCATCTTCGTTCTTCCTAGGCCTCTGGCATATCAATTTGGACAAACGTGATCTGGATCTGGAGACGTTTGCGCTGAGCTTGCCAGTCACAAACTCTTTCCGATCCTTCTCCGAGTACCTAGGTACTTTGAAGCCATGCTGATATGGGATGGTGACCGCGTAGAAATGAGAAAAATGTGTGTGAGGATGGCAGATGTGAAAGAGAGCGATAGATTGTGATGACTGATGAGGCGAACTGGTAATGCGATGTGTAGTGGCTAGCGATGAGTAAAGATGATGGCGTGTCGGTGAAGCGGAACTGAAATGAAGCCTTCTCGTGGTGCTAGCACCTACTACTTAGAACGGTGCTCTTTTTTTCCTTTTGCCGGGGGGGGCCTGATATGTTCTGGCATGTATATGCTATATGCCTCTGCGCAAGCATTCTGCTAGCCTACTTACTGTATGTACTACGTAGTCAGTTTCCCATCCTTCATATACCTACCTATGCGTAGTATAAATCTTTTCTACTCCCTGCTTCATAGTAGCCAGATTTCGCTACCAGATGGTACCATATGGTAGGCAAGTAAGAATAAGAACTGCGTACCATATAAATATAAGTGTCAAAGTTAATTAAGCTGATATCAAAGATGTCCCGGGGAGGTCGTCCATACGTTATATTACCTAGATAGGTATGTAGATCAGGGCTGACGATGCAAGTTCGCATCCATGCAGGAATATAAGATAATCAATCGATTAATGGATGATGATAGATCAATATACAAAAAAATACAACAACAACACTCCACATAAACGTACACACAAAAACGCAACAATTTTCAGGTTATGAAATATCAGCAAGATCCATATCATTATCCCTATTAGCCGCTGAGTCAGGCACTCCGTCTTCCGCTTTAGCCTCAGCGTCAGCTCCTTCTGACACTGTAGTAGCAGGCGGCGGCATCCTGCCCAACGGCGTAGCGTCAATCATAGCATCGGCAATATAAGCCGCTTCAACAGCGGCCTTCCGCTGGAAGACGCGACGCCATCTCACGGCCCAGCGACGGATGAGTTCGTTCTCGTCGCGCGTGCTCGGGTCATCTTCACTTCTCTCCATGAGCTCATCATTACTGCCCGCGGCGACGGGCGCAATAGAGTCTTCGATGAGCGTGAAGAGGGTCTGCATATCGGCCCTTTCGCGATTGAGGGCTTCGTCGACGGCGCTGAGTTGCGGCTCGTACAGGCCGGGTTGCGTGCGGGCTGCGACGATTTGGCGGATGCGGTTGGTCACTTTGCCCACTGTGGCGGAGATCATTTCGTAGATGTGCGCTTGCGATAGGATCTTGCCCGCGTCAATGCGGTCGAGTAATGCCCATTCGATGACGGAGAGGGGCGTCAGGATGGTGTAGTTCAGGAGCTTGTCGACGATGTTGATTGCGACTCCGGGCTGGTCGACCCAGTATTCCATCACGGAGGTGATGATTTGGCGTCGGCCGGCGGCTGAACGAGGACCGATGGCGAGGAGGCGTTCCTTGTTCCTTTCGATGCATGAAAGCACATGCGAGAGCGATTTGGATCCCACGAAGCATATCGACGTGACAAATGCATCAGTCGATGGGATCATCGCGTCTTCGATGTCGCGCTCCTTGGCTTGTTTCTCAATCTCTGCTATGATCGGCTCGATTTCTTCGTCTGTTGCTTTCTTACGGATGAGCTGCATCAATTCCGATCCTTGCTTAGAATACGGAGTAGCTTGTGTATGTTAGTTCAAGCGTCCAGTCCACGCATTACAAGATAGGACTAGACTCACTCTCCAGGGTATACTTGAAATCTGGGGTATCTTTCTCTTTGCCTTCTGAAATCAAGGGCTGGTAAGGTTCCGGCAGCGTTCCTTTAATCCGTTGAGCAAAGCTCAGTCGGATCTCTTTGTCCAGTGCGCCAGTTATGAATGCCATTTTCGGATGGATCTCAGGAAGTTGCAAATCATCAATCCTAAAAATGTCAGTCTCACCTTTCACCTATTTCAGCTGGTTTAGGGTAAAAAACATACCACTCGGTCCATTTCCACGTAAATCCAAAATTGCTCAAATGATGCGCAAACCAATCCAAAAACCGATGCGCCAGATCAATGTCCATGCTCTCAACGTTCCGATACAGAAACCGAATGGCACGCCCCAGACTAGGCGCAATTGCAGCTGGGGCAATCTTGCAGCATTCAGTGAGCACGGAGTGGTAATAGACGAGCTTGTGCTCGGGACTCGGCAGCTGGAAAAGCTGCGAAAACACTGCGTCGACAGCCACATCTTCTGGTTTCCAGGTTGGTCGGTCCGAAGGCAATTCTCGCAGTTTGTCGAACGGCGTTGCCCGCTTCACGAATGTGTCTGGCGAGAAATAACAATCGACATCAATTAGAAACTTGGCCACTGCCATGCGGTTGAAATCCAGTATATTGATAGTGTCGACTAGTGCGTCACGCAAGAGCGTTGATGTGACATCGCCAGTTCCCGGTACAGTCTCAATTTCCTGTCCTGAATACACCGAGAAGTAGACCTCTGGATAGATAGCTCGAGGGCCATTTTTCACAGGGTCAGGCACAGTCACCGCAGGCAAGGGGTGTTTAGTTGCGGTTTCCAGCGATATGGGAGGGTTTTCGCCACCTTCTGGGTTATCGTTAGACGACAAAAACTCCGAGAGCGCTTTCCACGGCCTGAAAAGACATTTAAGCTCCCAGTTTCGGTTTGCTGATTCGTTTTGAAGCTGCTTCTGTAGCAGACCAATAAAGCTCTGAATGGGCTCGGAGTCTTCGTCACTGCTCTCGAAACTGAAAGGATTTACGAGTGCTTCCAAGGCATGTGGAGTAGATGCAATGATATCTGTCTTTTCGAGCAGTGTTGTCGCCTGACTCTCAAAGGCAGAAGAAGCCGAAGAGGCCATAGTGTAGGGAATGGCCAGGAGGATAATTTTGACGAGTTCGAGACCCAGCGACTATACGAGGTTAGTATCGCGAGCGACAAAAATATAACTCAGAAAAGGGGAAAGGAAAGCCTTACATCCTCAGAAGACGTCGTCTGCAAATCGACAGCGCGAGAAAATAGATCTTCAAGAATAACGAATACGCCGTCACCCTCCAGCATGCCTTGTACGCAACCGACCAGTCGCACCAGTAGCTTCACATCGCGCCATACGCTCTTATTGAGCGCTTCCTGCAACGTCGAGGTTGTCCGCTTCAGCGTCTCGACGGCAAACTCTGGCTTCAGGGAGTTGAGGACCAGGACGACGGCGGCGAGAAAGGGAATTTTGAAAGGCTGTTCGATGGTCCTATTATAATACCACAATCAGTTTCTGTTTCTGTCTCAGTCATTGAGTATGATATTCGGGCGCCGTGGCTCACAATTGAATAATGGTTTCCAAAAACGCCTCGCGGACGTCTTCATCGTCGTAGTTGTCTGCCGCCATTCGCGCAATGTACACAACATCGTCCTCGACTCTGCGAACGGCCTACCAATATACACTATTAGATTATTTCCTTTATGTGATAACTAGAAGAGGAGGATGTATAACTAGAAGAGGGGGAAAAGGGAAAAAACATACCGACTCCGCGATTAGCAGCATCTGTCTCCGCACCCTCGCGCCAAGGGGTTCTTCGTATCTGCGTCTCTGAGGACGGCGATCAAAGTCATCGTCATCTAGAATTATAGTAATTAATACCATGAATTGCCCGGATCTTCCTGTGAATGTGGACGTGGACGTGGACGTGGACGTGCACATGGACGAGACGAGAAAGACACATACCTCTGTACCTCCGCTTGCGCCCTCCTCCTTCTCTTCCCCCTCGATAACCATTATTTCGACGCTCGTAGTCGGCCATGGCTGCTGAGCTAGACGCTGGCAATCGTAATACTGGAAAAGAGAGACAGGGGCAGAGATGCTTTTCTTGCGCGTGTTTACTAGCTTAGCAGACAGTCCTGACTTCGGAGTGAAGTTCGATTCGAAGTTAACGAAGACGGAAAGCTTGCTTGCTGAAAGCGGTTAGTCTCGTTGGTCAAACCTCCACCGCAGCTTCAAGTTCCAACATTGAACAACCAGACGATATATCATATATCATATATCATATATCTATATCATTCGAAGTTTTGTTTATGCTGGTTGGCACTATTTGATATGTTGAAATTGTATAACTCCACGTTCGTTATCTATAGAAAAACGCAAAGAGACAGAAAAGACTCCCGATCGGAAAATGAAAATATTACAAAAAAAAAAAAAGAGAGACATGCCCGCTTCTCTGTTTTTAAATAATCAAGAAAAAAGGTAGAGGTCAAGGCGAGAATAATAGTAGGAGCAGTTAATAGGTAAGTCATCACTTCGGTTCACTTAGTTTAGACAGTCAAATGGGTTCCCCTCACACACTCGCACACATTATATCAAAAGGGAAAAACGGGCATGGGGAAATGAGAAATGAGAAGGAGAAAGAGAAGGGGAAGGGGAAGGGGAAGGAGAAAAGAGGAAGGGGAATCTGAACGATAGAGATGATCTTGGATTTCGAGGACAACAACAGTTTAGGATAGGCCTGGACGAAAGTAAAAGCAGACGAGAAAAGTGGATTTCCAGGGAAACAGGAATAGAATCATAGTAAAGAGAAAAAAAAGGAAAGGAAATGAAATGAAAGAAAGAAGAATATAAATGAACAAGGTCGATATACCAAGCCACTCGCTCAATCCACTGCGTAAAATTATCGCACAGGCGGAAACAGGGCTCACATCCCAACAATTGCTTCCCAGATGATGTCGACAGCAGAATCATACACAAGTGCAGAAGTAGAAAACCAATCGTCCTCGTCGCGTCCATGTTTATCAATCCAGTCCGCACCACCTAAAGCTATAAAGCTAAGCCACGGCCCTCGATTCCCATCCATACACATCATAAGATTCGTACACACAAGGGGTATCATTTTCATTGTCTCTCCCACGCAGAAGGTATCTTTTTTTACTCTCTTCCTTTCTTTTCTTCTTTTTTGTTAAGTCGTCGATAAGTTCCGGATATTGGCTGTTGCCGGTCCTTGTCCACCACATCTTCGATTTCTTCCTCGCACGGCGGACTAGAACTCCTTTTCCTTTTTTCTGCAGCTCAGCGACTCAAATATCCCTGATGCTGTTCGACTTGAAAAAAACCGTAAGTAACATGTTCGGAACTTTTTCTGTTAATATGCAAGACCGCCCAATGCATAATAGAATGGAGGCATGTCTTGTTTCATATAACAAGCGCACTCGCAGTTCCGGTTTTTTTTTTTTTTAATTTCATTTTTGATCACATAATGTAGCATCCCAAGTTAGATTTTGAGTTTCATTCGTTCAGCATGGTAACAAAAAAGTTTATGAAAAAGGAAAAGGAGATATCAGTCGAGATGCGCTCGCATCTCTTCTTGCGGTAGCGGCGTGAAGTTGTCAATATCCAGTCCACGAGTCTCCAAAGCAGCTCTTGCGTGAGGGGGGACCAGCCGACTGTTCAGCTCAGGAGCAATGGAAAGTTCTGTAGCAATTTTTTTCACGTCAGTCACATCCCAAAAACGAACATAAGCTGCAAGCAACAGACATACCGTGGTGCGAAAAGTCGAAAAGATTAGGGAGTTCTCGGGGCGGATTGTTAGGGTGTCGTGAATCTGGCAATCGAGTGTTGGGATCACGCAGCTCATCGAAAAAGGGGTGGCACATGGCTTCAACTGCCCGGAGTCGCTGTGTTGGTGTGTATTCTAAGAGGGCGGAGATGAGATCGATAGCCTCATGGGGAGCTCGTCGGAAGACCTGAGAAATTATCAGCAATCATGAGCATGATCTAAAACCCAGGATGCAGCAAGCAAAATCTGCTCACCTTGTTGAAGGGGTGGGGTTTGATTTGAGGGAATTTATGTTCCATATAATTAGGATTCATCGTGCGAATTTGTTCTCGGGTCGGAGTGCCCAGCACTTTGATAATTTCCACAAGTTGATCGATCCCAGATTCGCCAGGGAATAGAGGTTGTCCCAACATCAACTCAGCCATTACGCACCCAGTTGACCACACATCTTGTAACGAGTTAGTCAGTAACATCCACAAAGTGGGGTAAGAGGGGGGAGGTCATTACCGATTTTTGTGGTATAGTTGGTGGCACCAAAGATCAACTCCGGCGCTCGGTAGTAGCGAGAGCAGATGTAGGAAACGTTTGGCTCGTTTTCCATCAGGATCTTTGCCGAGCCAAAGTCGCACAGCTTGAGGATGCCCGTACTCGGGTCAAGCAACAGATTCTGCGGTTTGATATCTCTGTGACAAATCCCTCGTGAATGGATGTAGGCGAGCGAACGGAAAAGCTGGTAGATGTAGAGCTTGACCTCGAGCATTGGCATGGTTGTCTTCATTTTGTTGAAATACCGCGATGCCCGATAGACCGTCTCAGGAACGTATTCAAGGACTAGATTCAGGTAGACTTCATCTTTCTGTCGCAGAATAGTCAATATTGATAGCGAATATGGGAATGAATGAGCCTTCGACATACCCTCTCTCCGTTCGAATAGTAGAAAGCCTTCAATTCGACAATGTTAGGATGGCGTACAATACGCATGATTTGCAATTCACGATTCTATCGATCATTAGTATAGATAGATCAATCCGCGCATTCTTATGGCTGAACCTACCTTAAACCGCTTGTCTTGCAGCACGCGCTTGATAGCAGCATCCTCACCGTTAGGAGACATTTTGGTCTGAAACACGACACCGAAGGAGCCGTTGCCCACAACCTTGCACTGCGTGTATTGCATTTCCTTGGTCTCGCCGGTTAAGCCATCTTGGACCTTTTCACGGATGACTTCTGTTGAAGGAACGGTTAAAAGGATATACACCGGAGTTTGTTTGTTTTATTTTTCGACGCAGACTTACCACCCATTCGTAGGCCCGAAAAGACCCCGGGACGACTTTGCGACATCACGGAGGCTTTTGAGTGATGACCAGCGGCGAAAACACTATCGAGAATACGGAGGACTGCACTTCAGCAGTGAATGACGCCGAGACGAAGACGCGGTGATGGCTGGGAGGTCCGTATTGGGCGGTTTTGCAACAAGGAAGAAACAATATCGACGCAGTTGCCCTGGAATGAGGCCAGTTCTTGTGCTCGTCCAAATTCGAATGCGGTAATATGTGCGTTTCACACCGAGGGCATGTGCGGGAGGAGGGAATTCGGGGGGCTTGCGCCGTTACTTTGAGCACTGGAAGCTAGAAAATAGAAAAATGTTAATCCTGTTTCCTTCCCTTTTTTCTCGCCAACAAGTATGTTAAACAGGCAAATGCAGGCAGGAATCAGCAGAAATCAGTTTTGGGGGAACTCTGGCTGAACCCGAGGAATGCTTGCGGGTGGCTTCGAACAGTTTAAAAGGCGGCAAGTCGATAAGCAAGCAAAGTGAATCAGACGGACCAGCCCAGAACAAACGAGGATTCCTCAATGGATATCCCGAGCCAGAGGGAAGCGTGGGGAGGAGGCAATTGGAGAGCGAGGCACAAAGGGTGGGTGCTGACGATGATCTGGGGGGAGGGGCCAGCGAAAGACGAACGACAAGCCCGCCCTCGAACAGGCACAGAGCGACGACGCAGAGGAAAGTGAGGGCTAGAAAGGATACACACACAGTACGCAGGTACGCAGGTACGCAGTATACGCGGAATGAGGTCGACGTCGGTTAGGAGGAAAGCGTGCGTTGAAGTCAAGAGTAGAGAGAGGTAGTAGTGGTGGTGGGCAGGAAGAGAGCGGTCGGGAGGAATGACACACGCCGGCTCCGTTTGAAGCAGGGCAGCGTTCTATGACAGGAAAACGTTCAAAGTTCAGAAGAGAGGAAAATTGAAACAGGTAAAAGGTAAGAAGCGAAGAAAGAAAGAAAAAAAAAAGCACAGATAAAAGGGAAGAAAAAGCAACGTGAGCGAGTCGAGCAGACCAGCCCAGCACACGCAGCGCTAGTTCCAGGTTCTTGGGGGAGGACGAGACTTACTGGCAGTGGACGGTGGACACTCGATAGTAATAACAGAACTGAGAATGGTGAACTTGCAGACACAGTCAGTCGGTCGTCAATCAGTCAGGACTCAGTGGGTTAGTTGGATAGTTAATGATTGTCATTGCAGAGATGAACGGCGGGCGAGGGAGACAAAGTGGGCGGTGGGCAGGCGAATGAGGCGGGAAGGCTGAGACGGTGGAGATAAATTACTTGTTACTTATTATTTCCGGCCATACACTATACCAGTATCTAGTTATAGTTATGTAGAAGTAGAAGTAGATGCATGGTAACTATATAAACACTTCTGTATGCATGCAATATAGCATCCCGTCTACATCGCTCTGTTCCAGACTCGGGCTGCCTGTGTTGTCAATTGGTGCCCAGGTGCACTAATATAGCTAGCAGATCTTAAAAGAGATGTATTCTATTCAGCTTCCGTCAACTTCTAGTCAATCATTCTCTCGATGGTTCTGGTACAACTCTGTTGAGCTTCCTTATACCTAACTGTCTGTTAACAACTCAACATAAACTACATTACTTGGTTACTGTATGTATGGACATTGAAAGATGGTATCAACAGCATACCGAAATACCGAAATCGAAATACCGAAATACGCAGTATTACCGGGGACGCGCGCTGATTGGCCACAGCTGACCGGCAGTCTGGGTCAGACTTCAGACTAAGATGTCAAATGACGCCAGAACTGAGTCTGACTGCCGTAACCGGTGCGCCGCAGAAGCTAGACTATAACAGCCAGAATTAATCGAGGAGCAGTGAGCCAGTTAGCCATTAGCCAGTTAGCCAGATAGTTGGCTGGAAATGGCTTGTAGCAGGTAACTAGTAACTACTATACCCAGGTATGATTCCAGAGAGGGGTTCTGTACTAAGTACGTCCGTATGCGGGTGATGCAGTGCTTGGCCCGTGCTGATTGGCCGCGGCGGGGCTCAGATCAGGTGCACAAGCCTCAGGCCGGTTATCGTCATGCCAAGCCTGTATTTCCCTGTATTCGAGACGTATTGTACGGAGGATTGTTTCAATTTGTTTGATCGCTTTATGTCTGTGCTGTAGCGTAGCGTACTCCGTAGTTAAGTTGATGAGCTCCCCCTCCAGTTCAGACATGCCGGACCGGTCACTGCTAGAGTTTTGGTGTTTGCATGCCAGATTGTCACCGTTTCATAGTTATACGTACTTCTAGTTCTATTCAGGTGGATTGGCTAATTGATAATTCTTTCCTGGTCCCGTGACGCCCTTCGTTTCTTTCTCTTTTTTTCACGTCGGGTGATCAAAAGACAAAAATGGCTTCGTTTCGGGCTAGTCAAACGGCCGTATTTGTAATACGTGCTAATGAATAACCGGGGAGTTGCTTGTACTATTACAGTTATACCTGGTTAATACACTCCAAGTCTTGGCAGTGGGAAAACTCTCGATATGTATATTATGCAGTAAGTTAACGCAGACTTGAAACTGCTCTCCCTCGACGTCTTTGTATGTCTCGCGCCTTGCAATTTACCTTTGTGTTTCCCGTTTCTCGTTTCTGATTCGGTGGGTAAGTCTGACCTGACCGAGGCTGTCAATGCAGCATTCCTACGGAGATGGAATCGTTTGCACTTCAGACAGACAACGTGTCACCTGCCCTAGCCACATGGAAGGAGGAGGTCGCTTGGGCCTACAGTTAACTAACTCCGTAGTAGCTACTAGCTACTCCGTAGTTACGTAGTTAGTAGGACGTAGCTACTAGCTAGAGCTTTCTTGACGGTAGGTAGGTAACTACGCACTTGGCTAAGCTTTGTAGCACGGCAAATCTTCCGTAGCCTGTCACACAAGTCCTAGTTTTACTACGTCCGTGGAATCGGCGTGGATAAGATTATCAGACAAGGCTTTTGTTCTTTTGTTTCGTTGGCACTGGCAGTGCCACAGATAGACGCATGTGTGTGCGACCTGCCAAGTGCGTACCTGTCTGTACCTGTACCTGTTGCCCTCGCACAGAAAGTACAGCAAATCATGCGGTTGTGCCACCACGATGGTTTATCTCGGTTGTACCTGGAGGCGTTGGTTGTCTGACTCGACTGCTTTCATATCTCTAGAACACAGCTGACTGGTCAACGTACGCTCCAGCATGCAAAAATAAGTAATGATCAATGCTTGAGCCAAGCTACCTAGGTACATACATAGTACGTAGTTAGTTAGGTACCAGATAAGATAAGCCCGTACCGTGACGTACGTTACAGCCCGACACAAAATGACGAGACAGCGGATGAGTGGACAGTGGACACGTATTTTATGGTCACATGATACTGCTCATGTGACCGCCACATCCCCACCGGGCTCCACCGGCTCCTGGCGAACCAGAGAGAATGACCCTTTTTCCGCCCACAGGGAAAAAAAAAACAACCTTCCATATTCGATATCGACGATTTGATAGCAAATTTGAACTCATACCTTTTTTTCATGAGAATTGATTAAAATTTGTAATTTGAGAACATCAGTCTAATACGTAATCTAATTAAACCAGCCCCACCATTCGGCACTAGTACGTATCTAGTATCTAGTATCTGCCACCGTCTCAATGCCTGCCAGAACGGCCCAGAAGAGGAAATTATTCTTGTGATTCAATACTAATTCCAGGGATCCGTGGAGGGAGTCATGCACGTAAGCCAGAGCTAAGGCATCAAGGCAGCGAATGGTTGTCAAGATCCGTTGTGATCATGTGAATGCGGCGTTACCAAGCAACGAGGGGCATCATGATTTCGTTTTATAACACCTGGTAGCCATCGTAAACGTCTTGTCGATTCTTCTCTCTTACCTAGGTAGGTAACTGTCTAGCTCTCACTATGCCAACAAAAAAAAAGTCCATCATCAAAGAGCTTCCCGAACGGCTTGAGCGGCGCAAGTTCCTGTTCCAACTCGAGGCCCAAATCGATGCCTGCGAGGAGAGGTATGAATTTACTGCAACCCAGTTGCAGAGTCTGAACAATAACATCGACGTGCAACAGATGTCTCTAGACGAAAAATTGGACTCTAAGCCGAAATTTTTTGCGCCACGGCCAAATCTTCCCGAGCCCACCGGTGACGATCTTGAAGCCAATTATCATAATGCATGGGAAGAGGACGAAATCTATGGTCCTAGGAGCCCCAAAAGTTATTCATGTGATGCCAAAATTGGTTTGTCACGGTATGCCTCCAACTTTATCGACGAAGATCCGCAGGCCATAGAATGATCCTGGAAGTGGTAAGCTTGGATATAATTCTTCAATGTGATCACTGATGATTATCAGATGTTTACGCTAAACTTGGCTGAATAGTCGGGCCGACTACAACTCTTACAAAAGTTTATACCACTTTTGATCAAAAGACACATCTAAGTTTTGGCACCTTTCGGCTAATGGATGTTCTTCGTTGGAAGAAGTTCCCTCATATTAAAGCAGTCATGTGGGATGAGTTGGCGAATAACGAACAGACAATCACCAGAGGAGAGCTGTTGACTATTCTACGTTTAATGTTCACCCAGATGAGGCAATTACGTTTTGTTAAACATATGATCGCGTCGGTAATATATAACCCCCCCCCCCTTCCCTTTTCTTCCCTGATTTGGTGTCACTGATTTGCTCACGGTTTTTTTTTGCCAGGTTTTCTCGTGTCATTTCTCAGCAAGAACGTACGCGCAATCGAGAGCTACGATGGAAAGCATTTTGTTCTACGGTACACGCAATTTTATCGAATTCCTGAACGAGATTATAAAGATACTCTCATGTCCTTCAAGAAAATCACAGAGTGGTTCATTGGAGATCCGATAGGAGTCACTATCTAGTTCTTCTACATTCTTCTTCTTTCTTCTCTCTCTCCTTGGATTTGCATTTTAAATCAGGTGTAAGGTTTTGTGGTTCATTCGTCTTTGGTCATGGGCATAACTAATGGGTATAATATGTACTGTAACAATTGGGCTTCATCTTTTCTTTTGGTGCATTGTTAATTTGATGATGCTATTTATATTTTCACAACATAGGCGTTAGGCTCGGTTATACAAGGCTATAACTATCTGTATTATTTTTTTATTCTTCCACGCCCACTCCCAGTATAATTCCTCGTAGAATCAAGTCAACTTTTTTACAGACAACTGCAGTCCTAGTACGTACTGGACTCCAGTCTTAACCCCTAAGCATCCATGGATGTCCGTACCTAAGCTTATGTAAAGCTCTCAGTTCTGCTCAGTAAGTAAAAGCGGCGAGGGAAAGTCACAGGCCTAGACAGTCTTCAGCAAACGATTCCCTGTAGGGAAAAATATGTGAACGTTCATCTACCTACCAAGAGGCAGAGAATTGCTCGCCCTTGCTACTCCGTACTGGTATTGTCTCTGAATGTCTCGTTAACCAATGGTTATCTCAGCAGGCTCATGTTATCTTTTGCCATTTGGCGCAGTGGTTGGTGCCTTACGGCCTTAAAGTACTACGTAGTAATCGGCATACACTGCCCTAACTAACTACGGAGTACGTACGGTCCAGTAAGACCAGGCAAGACGGCAGAAATCCCTCGGATCGTCGCTCTGGGCACTGCATGTCATGTCAATGCATTACACATGGACCATTCGGGAATAGCATCAGGTACATGTACATGAGTCGATGTCATGTGTCGCACTGGTTTTTGTCCTTAACTACGTAGTACGTAGTTAACTAACTGTATAGAAAGTTGACTAATGAACCAGGCGACTGCTACAGTTAATACGACGTAGTAAGTATTAATCTTAGTTGTTATTTGCTGCTATTTTACAATTGCTCCTCTCTATGCAGACAGATAAAAAGAACGCGGAACGAAGAAGAAGGTGAAGAGAAGAAAAAGAATCCATACCAGAGTATACCACCGGTTCAAAGAAAGGAGGAAGACAAAAAAAGAAAAACGACAATCACTTCTATACACGAAGATCAGCCCAATATAGTTACGTATACGTACTGCATACTCCTCGTGTCAATGTGGAACCAGCCGCAATGCAGGGGTCTTTCCCTTTCCCCCTTTTTCTTTTCCCTGTCAAGAGTGAAGATCTAGTAAGACAATGATCGAAGGACGGGTCTGCTGCGTTTATTGTAGCAAGCAGGAGACAAGTGAAGGCAGCTTAGAATGGAGGTGGGATGGTCCCGAGAGACTCGGCCTTTTCTTGTTGCTCCATGAGCTCCTCGCCGGCGATCTCGAGAGAGACGGCAAGACCGACTTTAGCTTGTTGCTGTTGACTGCGTTAGTCATGTCATGTCATATCATATCATGTATTGGATTCACTTACCTTGACGTGATCAATCTCGCCCGCAAAAGTCAACGAAATAGGCATGGCTATCCGCTTCTCCAGCAGACAGCTGACCTTGCCAGCGCTGTCGACCTGCGCACGGAACGTAGATGCCCGGAAATCGTATTTGGCACCCACTGTTGCAGTGCCCTCGCGGCTGGGTCCTCCCATCATCATGGCCGCCGGGCTCGGCGAGAATTGAAGGTTCATGTCCACGCCCGCCTCCACCTTGTCAGACAGTTTCTTCCAGTACGACGCGGCAATGGCACCCTGGGCCTGGAGCTGCGCGCTCGCAATCCAGTCGGAGCCGCGGTACTTGGCGCAGTACGAAAGGGTCGATTCGGGCCGGGAGTTGAGCGCCTGTCGCTGCCAGATGGCCTCGAATCCGAGAGCAAGGCCGGGAGTGACCGATTGCAGGTAGCTTCCCACGTAAATACCGGTTAACCCACCTTCCAAGATAGACGGGTTGAAAGCCTTGAGAGAAAAGGAGAAGTCATCTCCGGTGTAGTCGTTATCGATCTGCAAGATTCCCTGCGCGCCGCCGGGCATAATCTGAGCGTTCGACTTCGTTACGAGTTTCTCGTTCCATCGGTAGTTGCCGACCGCGCTGAGACCGCCATCACTGCCCAAATTTCCTTGCATGAATACCTAGCCGTGGCCGTATTCAATATGACGTCCCGTAAAAAGAAGTAAGAATAAAAAGTAGAGATCATACCTTTGGTGACCCATACATGGCACTGAAGTTATATGGAGGCATGTTGCCAGCTGATCCCATAGCAAAAGCGTGAGACATCCGGAACAGAGGAGACATGCCAAAGACCTTGGTCAGGTCTGCCCGGAGACCGGTAAACATGAAGTTAGACAGCAGCACATCCTTCTGCACCTCTCGCGCAATATTATCGACTGTGCCGGGGTTGGACAATCCCAGCGCGGCTCTCCGCTCGGAAAACGATCCGTATGCATCTTTGATCAATGCCGCGACAGAGTTGTCTGTCAAGAACGACAGCGACGAGGACAGATCAGCCATCTTGAGTATACTGCCAACTAATTATTATGAGATGAAGGAGATGGCTGAGGCTGATGATGGACTGATGGAATCAGTCGCTAGCAGCAAAAAAAAAGACTCGTGTGTGACCAGTGCTCTCTGGAATTGCAGACAACAAGCAAATCTCAAGCGTCTGGCAAACAGGACGGACGAATTGCACAAAATACCACACGTCGCTAATTGGCCTGCCCAAAAAATGACCGAATCCAACAGCCGGTTGTTGATGCTGTCGTTGTTGGGAAAAGCTGGCCGAAATTTGGTCGTTGCTGTTTTCACAGCGCTCGATCGAGGTTTTGCACTGTTTGCACCGCGCCTAACCTGTTTTGGAGCATCTGGCTTCGACCGTTTACTTAGCTACAAGTTACTACGTACTTAGTTACATATTTCGTTTTATTATATCCATTCATTCATGCTTCATTGACTTGTTTGTGTTTGCTCTCTTTCTTTTCAGTAGTTCTGTGTCAGAGCCCTAAGCATCTATCTATCTGTGTTGTGTGACCGGCATTTTATTTCAGCGCGGCGTCGAGCGCCTGCCCAATACCTATTGACTCAGTGCCCCTCGATTTTCCGGCATTTCGCGCATTAAAAGTCATCGCATAGCCACCGGCTTGCAGCCTCTAAATTGATTGTCTTCGAGTATCAGTCATGGACACGCTACTGTGCGTCCCGGATCTGTCTTTGGTGGATGTGCAACTTGTCTAACCGTGCCGCAGAACTGCAGACGTGATCGCGAACTCTCCGCGCTTTCGGAGAAAGTCGAGCACCTTCGTGGATGCCATCCACGATCTTCCGGAGAAGGCCGAGCTGGCGCCGGCTCAACTCTACACCACCGAGTCCGGAAGGCTGTTCCACTCGGGCCGCATTGTGATTATCACTGTTGGCCTGCCAGCGAGAGGGAAGACGTAAGTACTAGTACAATCAATGCCTGATCTCTACAGTTCGAATGCAAGTTCTGACGTTCTGAATTACTCAAGACACATTTCTGTGGCCCTGGCTCGCTATCTGCGCTGGTTAGTGCTCTTACAAGGCAATCCATTTGGAGCATCCAAGTCGCTCATAATAACCTCATAGGCTGGGAGTGAAGACGCGGATATTTCACTTAGGTGACTACAGACGTGCGACTATCGGACCGGGCCAAGACATGCCCGATGATTATTTCTTTGTCAACGGTTGGTCGACCATATGGATATATAACTAACCTTCAAGAAGGAATAAAAGGCGCTGATACTGAGTGAGTGTCCAGCTTCTGCGTCGTCTGTGCTCCTGCGGCAGAAAATCGTGAAGAAATGCCGTGACGATATAGCACATTTCTTAAGCCACGAAAATGGCCAAATAGCAATCTATGACGCCGTGAATCCGATAGCTGCTGGGCGTCGGTCGCTCGCTAAGGAATTCGCGAAACAAAATATAGAGGTATACAGATTTGTGCTACGCCAGTTTACGCCTCTGACTGACCCGAGACGTAGACACTCTTTATAGAATCTATGTGTGATGACCCTAAAATAATAGAAGAGAACGTTCGACGAGTCAAGATCTCTTCCCCTGATGTAAGAATTCGTCGATTTCAAAGAAAGAACCGTACTAACAGTGCACAAGTATATAGGCTGGGACGCCAACGATGCTGTTAAACACTACCTCGGTCGTATATCGGCAAGAATCCCCCATGTTGAAACCATGGAGGAGAAAGAACTCAACTATATCAAGGTATGAGACATCAGCCTAAGGACTATGGCACTTGAAGCTAATGAACTCAAGATGATTAATGCCGGAGAACGCTTGATTGTCAATAATTGCAGCTTCGGATACCTTTCGAACCGAATTGTCTTTTATCTTTTAAACTTGCACATAAAGTCCAGACATACATATTTCGTCAGGGTCGGTCAGCCGCATACCCAGCAAAGCAAAGCCAGTGCCTAAAATTCACTGACTGACAACCACCTTCTAGGCCGGTATCTCGCTAGATGCCAATTCCTATAAAGCCGATTCATCTTTGTCAGAACAAGGTGAAGATTACGCCAAGAAAATGACAGAAGTTCTCTTGCAACACAGAGAATCCGAGAGACAGGCCCTGCTAGACCAGGGCGGGTCGGGCGTTGTCTTGAAGCCGCTAACTGTATGGACATCGACCCGGCGTAGAACAGTTGAGACGGCAAAATACCTGCACGAAAAGGGCTATGCGGTGCGCCAGCGGTCGCAGTTGAGCCAGTTGAACCCGGGTGTTTGTGAACGGATGTCCGAACGGCGTATCAGACAGGAATATCCCGAAGAAGTGACGAAGCATGAGATGGATCCTTACCATCACCGCTATCCTCGTGCGGAGGTATTTACATTCTCTAGGCCCCCAAGTTTTATATAGTTCCAGACTAAGTGAATGGTGTTTTTTTTTGCAGTCATATCACGATCTGGCCGTCCGCCTCGAGCCAATCATTCTCGAATTAGAACGGGAGAAAAATGATTTACTCATCATAGCCCACGAAAGTGTCTTGCGAGTTTTGTATGGGTATTTGATGGCCTGTAATGCCGCAGACATCCCGTTCCTATCGTTCCCTCGCAACGAGATCATCGAAGTATGTGTTTTGTTTTGTTTAATACTGCGCAATTCAGATGTTCATCACTAAACTCACGTATCTACAGATCATTCCAACTAGTTATCAGAATGAGGCACACCGAATACCCATCCCGAACCTGCCACAGGAGATTATTCCTCCATCCCCGGAAGATATCAAGATCCCCGTGCCTTCTAGTGGCTATACTACGCCGATGATAAGTCTGGGAAGCCCATCCACAGGCTTATCGACGCCGCAGAGCGGGTATCGCACGCCCCGAGAACCTGAGCGGCTCACCCAGCAGCATGTAGAAGACGTCGTGTAGGGTTACCGGTCAGACAGCGGATTCACAATAATTCAATCATTTATCCATTCATTCATAGCTTCAGCGTCGATATGGTTACCACCATTGTTCATGGTTTTCGGGCACTTCCCCAGAAAGATAGACCGTTAAATATAATTATTATATCATTAAAAGACCACAATATCCATCTATCCTCCATGCAACGTAGAGACAAACAATATATTGTCCCTCGGCTGTATCTCATAGGCTTCTTCACCTTCAAGCTCCCAGTCGGCATCATTAATCAAGACGAGAATACCGGGACGCCTATATATATATATATATATATCTATGTAAGTAATTCCGCTTAGGTACCGAGCAAGATTTGATGCTAAGGTTACTTACACATGGTCATCAAGGACGAACAACTCCTTCCTCGGATCCTGCATCAGATTCTCGACAAGATAGTGAATCAGCCAGGCAATATTGGGTCGTTTTCCATCCGCATTCGTATTTGCTGGAATCAAAAGATTGTGTTTGCGCTCGTTGGCGAACAGCATCTCTAAACCGCCGCTAAGAGGATAGATAGATACATAGGTATAGGTCAGAAAGATGGGAAACAGTAGCTGTCGACGACGAGTGGCTCACGTGAATTCCACGACGATGGGGATCGTCTGAGTAGACTTTTCTGGATCGGACATATTGAAGATGCTGAAATATAAGACCTGCGTATAGAAGTACTAAAAGAGGGAGAATTGTTGCGGAGGGGAACCAGACAGCCCGGCTTATCGATAAGCTTAAAATTTCACTTTCTTCGCACTCTTCATTCTACGTGGTACGATTCTACCCAACACTGCCATATATAACAGGCGCCAATTTATTTTCTGCACAATCCTTCATGGTTCGCGTTGCTACAGAATACATCAGCGCCGGCGGCAATCGCCATCCTGGCGCTGCCGATTGGGATGTCGACTCCGGCGTGTTGGCATATGGCGCGGATAACAATGTAGCGCTTTGGGAGCCAAGTGTAGAGAGCCCCTGATTTCTTGTTCTATATATATATTGGTTGTGACTACGCTGATTGTCTGATTGTTTGGCAGTCATACAGAGGAGTTCATGCGTTGCTCGTTGGCCATACCGACAAGGTCAGCGCTGTACGCTTCGCCGGTTGTGCGGAGATCACCACAAAAGGACGCCTGTTGCTCACCGGCTCCGTGGATAAAACAATCCGAGTTTGGAAACCAACAGACCAGTCCTCGTATACATGCCTTTGCGAGCTCACGGGACACACGGGCACTGTTAATACAATTGCGGTGGAGAATGGTTCGAATGTCTTCGCTTCTGGAGGTGCTGACGGCACTGTTAGGATTTGGAGGCTTGGTGTGCAAGGAGACCAAATATCAGCACAGTTAGTGCAAACAATACCCATGAAACCCAGGTTCTTTCCCTTGACCATAGCTCTTCAATCGCTTGATCTTGAAGATCCGAAGAAGCCAATGGTACTGGCAGTTGGGGGGACCACGAACGGCGTCCATATATATTCAGCGCAAGACACCACCGCTTATGGTACCCCCACGCAACCGGTTGAATATTTCGTCTGGAACGCAAAATTGTCTGGTCACGAAGCTTGGGTGAGATCGCTTTCTTTCAGAAAGCTCAACGACGCCAATAACGACTACCTCCTCGCATCAGCCAGTCAAGACAAATATATTCGTCTATGGAAAGTGCACCGGGGCGAGGTGGCATCTGCACTCCCCAAAGACGAGGACGTCGATATCATACTAGGCGGGGACGAACCGACCCTGTCTAATAAAGCACATACATTCACTGTCTCTGGCGCTACTTATTCGGTGACCTTTGAGGCGCTTCTACTCGGCCATGAAGATTGGATATACACCGTCAAATGGAACCCCAACACAGCCGCGAAAAGCGCGCAGCTACTGTCTGCTTCCGCGGATAACTCGCTGACAATATGGGAACAAGATCCGACGACAGGGGTCTGGGTCACGATTGAGAGGATGGGGGAGCTCAGTGTACAAAAGGGCTCGACATCGGCAACTGGCAGTACGGGCGGGTTCTGGATTGGGTTATGGTCCCCTGATGGGAAGGAAGTTGTCAGTCTGGCTCGGACAGGTAGCTGGAGAGCATGGGCATACGATGAAGATGCGGATATGTGGCAGCAGCGACTAGGGATAAGTGGGCATGTCCGGTCCGTCAATGATATCCAATGGGAGGCAAATGGGGCATATCTTCTATCGACCAGCTCTGACCAGACGAGTCGCCTGTATGCTGAATGGTTGCGAGACGGGGGTTCTTCCTCGTCATGGCATGAATTCTCACGACCTCAAATACATGGCTATGACCTCAACTGCATAGACTCGCTGGGTCCGGCGAGGTTTGTCTCTGGCGCGGACGAGAAGCTTTTGCGGGTCTTCAACGAGCCTAAACAGATCGCCCAGTTACTGGAAAATCTATGCGGCATTCCTATTCCTGAGAGACGGGACGAGGACGAGGAGCTACCAGATGCAGCCAACATCCCCGTCCTGGGACTCTCTAACAAGGCCGTTGGAGAAGATATCGCATTATCCGCGGACGCCGGGCAACGGAATGAGCAGGCTGAACAACAACAACAGGCAGTTATATCCTTACCGATGCACCAACCCCCATTAGAAGATTACCTTGCTCGACACACCCTCTGGCCCGAACATGAGAAATTATACGGCCACGGCTACGAAATATCAGCAGTCGCAGTTAGCCATGACCGCTCCCTGATCGCCACCGCATGCAAGGCGAGCTCTATAGACCACGCCGTCATACGCCTTTACGACACGAAGAGGGAATGGCGAGAAATCAAGCCTCCATTAACCGCCCATTCCCTGACTATTACATCTCTTGCCTTTTCAGATAACGACAAGTACCTACTCAGCGTAGGCCGAGATCGGCAATGGGCGGTGTTCAAGCGAGAAGAGGATGGTGGAAGAAGCAATTACCACTCCCTTTTCAAATCAAACCCCAAGGCTCATTCGAGGATGATTCTCGACGCAGCATGGGCCCCTTCTTCTTCTTCTTCTTCTCTTCACACCCCACCAACGAAATCAATATTCGCAACCGCCGGTCGCGACAAAAGCGTCAAAATCTGGCGAGAGACGGCCACCGAAACACCCGGAGAAGAGAGCAAAGCCACATCATTCGAATGCATATCAACCATCACACTCAAAACCGCCGTTACGGCCGTCGCATTTTACTCGAAAGTGTCAGCTACTACAGACAATCTGACCTTCTTACTAGCCATTGGCGAAGAAACGGGTCAGATATCAGTCCACAGGCTGTTGGTCCCAGTACAAGCCACTAGTACGGATGCTGCTGCTGCTGCTGCCACTGCCACGGCAGAGCTGCTGGTCAGTCTAGATAAATCGGTCTCGCCGTCCAAGTCCGTGACGCGCCTTGCCTGGAGGCCTGGGCGTTCATCTCGTTCCGGGGAGGATAGAGGGTCTGCACTACTTGCTGCTGCGAGTGAGGATTCGTCTATGCGGATATATCGAGTTGATGACGTGCCTAGTACGGATGTATAGGGGAAAACAGCATAGGTATAGATAGAGCCGATTTGTAGTTACCTGGGTATTACGGACATTGCTTTATCTAGTGAATCGTATATATCAAGAGAATACCTTGGAAGTGCTTATTTACATTCAATTTGTCCGGCGGAATACCGAACTAACATGTTAATGTTAACAAATTCTAATAACGACAATGCAGAGGTATCCAATATACCTAGATAAGAAAGGTATCTGTTGCAGGACACCGGGATGAGGAAAAGAACAGAGTAATTACAATACATAACGATGATAATGATACAGGTGCATGGTGCGTCAGTTCATGAACAAAACGATAAATCCGTCGAGACAAAGGACAGAAAGTCCACGTATATACGGTCACTCGGGGTCTGCTATATTTCGAAATAGAACCGAGTTGGGGCCTATTGAAAGAATCGTCCAGACCTAGTCTAGGGTTATAAAAGAGGAAAAAGATAAGAAAAAGATTAAGAAGTCTTCTTCACATTCTCGTTGCTCTCGTATTGGCGATCATCATCGCCCTCGACAGCCTGCAGAATGTCCTCCATTTCCTTGGACTGCTTTTCCCACTCCTTCTTCTCCATTTTGGTTTCGCGCCTGAAGAGCTCCGCGTTGGGCTTGCGATAGCTGCCCCCCAGTCGATCCCACAGCGTCGTGTACTGGCCGTAGTTGTAGTTGAAATACAAATGATGCATGGTATGGCACGCGGCGCCGTTGATGACGGGGCTGTTGGCAACATATTCTCCGTCGTGAATCATAATAGTCCAGAAATTGATGAAAACAAAGAGCACGACGTACGCCCACTTCTGGAGGGGGAAAATAAACGGAAACACGTGGTAGGGGACGCTCTGAGCCCAGCCGTCCATCGGGTGGAAAGCATGCGATGCATAGGGAGTCGGCATGATCCATTTGTGGTGCGGTTTATGCAGTCTCTTATAAATCAGCGGATGATGGAGGCCGCGGTGGATCCAGTAGATGAAGAAATCGGTGAAGATGAGAAATAGAGGAAACTGCAAGACGCTGTAATAGGGGAACGGTTCCTCTGCAAAAGTGTCGTACATCTTCCCGTACCCACGAACCTCCGCAAAGAAGAAAGGAGTCGTAAGAATAGACATGATGGGCATGGCCTCCATAGTCTGGGCAATCTCCATGCGCACCTGATTGCGCAGGTACTTGGGGTGTTTGAAGGTGGCCTTGTCAAAGACAAAGACATACGATAAGGTCGAGAAGGTGAAATAGAGGACGAGCCCGAAAATCCTGTGCACCAGATCGTTAGCCGAAGAATCTTTTCAACTACTAAAAAGAATTGCCTCTAAATCATACCATGTAATCAAGAACAAGCTGACACACTGCCTGTAGACGTTATCGCGAGGCCAGGCGCTCAAGTAGGCGTATTTGGACGGTTCAATGTACGCGTATGAAGTTGCGGGCCTGTATACATAAGACTGCGCATTGCCAAACAACGCCAGCGTATTGTTTGTTTCGTCAATGAATGCAGAGAAGGAGGGCGACGCAGCGAGGGATGCTGGAAGGGCGGCGGCGTACAGCCGGTCCCCTATTAGGAGGTCAAAGGCCTCGAGGACGACATCCATGGCGCGGAGGCAGAGCGGCACGGGTTGCGCGCTGGGTGGAGCGGAACGAATGGCAGTTTCTCTCTCCTGACGAATTCCAAACAAGTCAGAGGAACAGCGAGAGACGTCGAGGTGAATTGGCTGTTGGTGTTGGGACGTTTGGAGAAACACTTTAAATATTTGGTAGTATCAAGCGGAACAACTAAAACCCGCGCCGGATGCCAATCACACCAGCACGGAAGCCACGGCATAACATAGAGAATCACACTATCTACTCTACTTAGAAGGACAAGCATGGCTATACGCATAATAGTAGATGCATGACGACTAGTATATAATATGTCCATATGATGCTGCAATGGACGCGCTCGTGCAGTTAGCCCCTTGTCTGTGTCAGTCCTGAGTCCAAGCGCGTACTTATACTGCAGTCTAGTCTGGGCAAATGTAAAAAATGGTCCGCACGAGGAAGCGGCCATACACAGTGGTACTCGGTAGTCGGTACGCCGGGGAGAGATAGACAGGAAAGCGCCCGGTTCCTTGGTTGCTCGTCTCCATCGAAACTAGCCAAAAGCGTTGCCACGCCTTAGTTCGCGCCCGCCGCCCGGAGCCCTCGGCCCACTGCCCACTGCCCACTGACCGCAATGCCAATCGCAAACGAAGCAAGCTGGCTGGCTCTGGTGGGGTTCTCTCACACTCTCGCACGCCAACGGTGACCCAACCAGCGAGCTTTTCCCTTGCAAGTTGCAACCCTGCTGCACCGCGCAGATACCCCAAGCCTCGCCGTAACAATTGAACTCTGTCGGTGGACAGGGAATCGAATCCCCGCGATCGAAAAGGAAGTCGGTCCAACGTGCTTGCAAGTTCAAAGTTGCCGGTGCTCTTTCTTGTACGGAATACTATGTAAGTTGTTGGTTAAACAGTAAACTTAGCCGCGTGCCGCGCCAAATTAGGAACAGCCGCCCGTCGCCAGCGCTTAAGCCGGAAGGAGGCCTTAGGCAGAACTGAACTGAAGTTACTGAACTGAGGAAGGCGCTTGTTTCCTTCCCAGCGCATCACCTCTTTCCTCCAGGCGAGCTCTCACCACCACCACCACCACCACCACCACAACTACTACTACTACTACAACTACTACAACTACAATACAACACAACTTCCCCCTGCTGCTCCGTGTTTAATGAATGCGACCGCCACTCTTCACTCGTTTGTCCGCTTTCTAAATCGCCGTTCTAAGTTTGCCCGTCCAGCCTCTTCGCGCTGACCCGTGTCTTCGCAGGCTGAGGGGTTCCGGTTTCGCCATCACGACTGTCTGAATCCTGAACCTCTAGTCTCCCAATCGCTGGCTCCACTCTTGCCATTTCCATCTTCTTCCATCGTCGCCATCGACACTCGGTCACAATGTACAACGCACACCGCGGGATGGTGCCTGCACCAAATAACCGCCTGACGGAGTTGCTGGAGCAGTTGCGCCAGGAATTTGAGAATCAGTCTCGGAGCACCGGCGAGTTCGAACATCAATGTCAGTACACCATTGCTTCCCCAGGCCTGTCTCTTTGGCGCAGCAGCCCCCCAATAGTCATGTAGCTAACGACCATCCCAGTGACCGGCCAGATCCAGGAAATGGAAATGATCAGACAAAAGGTCTACCAGCTCGAACAGGCGCAAATCAAAATCAAGAATGAGTATGTCACAATAGCACTCTGCGTCGTCCGTGTGTTTTCTCTTTCTGACACATCTCGTCCTATGCAGGTACGAAAACGAAATCCGAGTTTTGCGCCATGAGCTCGAATCGCGCGGTGTTCAGACCGTCCCCTCCCATGTAGGTGGCCCGCCTCATGCAGGCCCCTCGCAAGCTCCGCCTGCCCTGGGCCACGGCACAAACAACCTGTTCGGCGGTATCATGGCCAACCAAGGAGGCAGCGGCCCTGGACTGGCCCCTCCGCCGCCCCAGGACCAACAGCCACCTCAGCATGGTCTCCAACAGACCGCCCCCGTTGGGCAACAAGGACCACCGCAGCCTCCGCCAAGCTCCTATGGAGCGTATCAGCCTGGAGCTGCCGTAAATGGTGCGCCCCCCTTTCCCTCCTTCTTTTTTCGCTGCTAGCCTATCTAACTGACGGACTTTGCTTTGTCTAGGCTACGGACCTCCTCCACCAACCGCGTCTCCTGGACCGGGCAAAGGCCGTGGCCGACCTCCACCAGGCCCTGCCACGCCGCAGCAAACTCACCAGCTCAGTTACCCTCCTCCCGGCGCCTCTCCTCAGATTGCTCGCCCAACAGCCGCCGGTCCACTCGGTCGTGAACGACCGGGCAACACCCTGGCCAACTGGAACCCAGATGATCTACCAGCTACGCAGAAACGAGAAGGTGATGACTGGTATGCAATCTTTAATCCCGAGGTCCAGCGAGTCTTGGATGTGGAACTCGTCCACCATTTGTCGCACAATAGTGTTGTCTGCTGCGTCCGATTCAGTCGTGATGGCAAATACGTTGCTACAGGATGCAACCGATCTGCTCAAATCTTCGACGTTGCTACTGGTCAGAACGTAGCTATTCTCCAGGATGAGTCAGTTGATAAGGACGGTGATCTCTACATCCGTAGCGTTTGCTTTAGTCCTGACGGGAAATACCTCGCCACTGGTGCTGAGGATAAGCAAATCAGGGTGAGACTATATCATGGCATTAATGTAATATTCGCTAACATTCTATTGCCTAGGTCTGGGATATTCAATCGCGCTCAATTAAACATGTCTTCACAGGCCATGAACAAGATATCTACTCGCTTGACTTCGCTGGCAATGGCCGCTACATTGCCTCTGGTAGTGGTGACAAGACAGTGCGCCTTTGGGACGTCTTGGAAGGCAAGCTCGTTTACACTCTCAGCATCGAAGATGGGGTTACTACTGTTGCTATGTCTCCCGATGGCCACTACGTGGCAGCTGGCTCTCTTGATAAGAGTGTCCGTGTCTGGGATACGACTACTGGATACCTTGTTGAACGACTGGAGAGCCCCGACGGCCACAAAGACAGCGTCTATTCGGTTGCGTTTGCACCCAACGGCCGTGACCTTGTCAGCGGTAGTTTAGACAAGACGATTAAGATGTGGGAACTCACAGCACCACGTGGTATGCTCCCTGGAAGTGGCGTGAAGGGTGGCAAGTGTATTCGAACATTTGAAGGCCACAAGGTAGGTTGAATAGGTTTGGTCTTTTGTCTTGGATGAAGCTGACTTAAAAAATTTGAAGGATTTCGTCCTGAGCGTTTGCTTGACGCCTGACGGACACTGGGTGATGAGCGGATCTAAGGATCGTGGAGTGCAGTTTTGGGATCCTAACACGGGAAATGCCCAAATGATGCTACAAGGCCACAAGAACTCAGGTATATCATTCATTCCCTGTTGCTGTATATTTATAGAAGAGCCTATCGACTAACAAGGAATAGTCATTTCCGTCGCACCAAGCCCAAGCGGCAATCTCTTTGCTACAGGAAGTGGTGATATGCGGGCCAGAATCTGGAGGTATGTGGAAGTCCTGCAATGATGAGAAAACGAGGAATGCTACTGGAGAGGAAAAAAAGAACCCGTTCTTCCACTTGCCCTCGAAGTGTCATTGAATGATATGAGAAAGAAGAAGAAGAGAGAGAAGCAAAACATTTTATCTCTGACTACGGAAAATAGATACTCGAATTACACTGGGCGGTGATTGTACGAGGTACTGGAGAGGAATTTTGGCGCAATGTGACTCTTTCCCCCTCCTCCCCCTTTTGTTTTCCTGTTTAGTTTGTGCTGCGTGTGTTGTTTGTACTTGTGATTTCAATGGAACATGGTTTGTGGTTTCTAATCTTTTTTTTTTTTTTTGCCGTTTTTCCTCCCCTTGCCTGTTGTTATTATCGTAGTAAAAGCGCGTCTTGAGAGTCTTTTTCTTTTGCCATGAATTGAAGATGAGGGATCGATGAAAACGCATGAAACTGTGGGAATCGAGAGGGGAGAACGTGTGGAAGTGAAGTGCACCTGTTCAGGGAAAGAAAATTCCTATCTATCGGCCAGGGAAGCGGAAGAAGACGAGGCGAATTTTTATATTTACTGGTGGTTATTTTACACAACGATGTACTAGTGTGGTGTGGTTAGGGAGCAAAATTATGTAGGGATTCATTTTATTTTTTATTTTTTATTTTTTTCTTCTTTAGACATGTTCACTACATGGCGTATACGTATCGAATTCGCCCGTGGCTGTTACTCTGCCTATACTAAACTACCATCATACCGACTTTATAAAGAAATTGAGTGGTTACTATAGGCTATGAAAGTTCGTTTATGCTACGCATTCTATGTTTATGCCAGATTTGTAAGTATGCATGCGCTCAACGTGGTCAATTGGGAGGCACTCTCCTAGTAATGTTCCTAAATAGGATATGCCTTGCCCTAGCGTTGCGTCTCAATACGCAGCGAGTAGCCAGATTTGGTAGATTTTCACTAAAGTTACGTTGCCATTACGGCTATGATACGGAGAATCGTCCTAATTATTTATTATCCCACATAAAAACATTATAAGATATCTACCAAGTTCCCTAATATATGGGCACACTCCAACGCCAACCCTTCCCTGAACGCTTATTCCTAGGTACCAGATCCAAACACACGCCACTGTAGCCATATGCGCCAAGTAAATTGCAAGCGTGCCATATTATCAGCCTTGTTAAGGCGTTTATGACCTACGTGTGGACCTCGGTTTGGCTCTGACAATCAAAGAACTCGTACTCTTCCGGCTCCACGAGGTTGGGCTTGTCTTCGGCCAGATTCCAAGCTCTGTATTCGCATTCGAGGAGCTCCGGATCTATGCTTTGTGACTCCGCCTTCATTTCGATGCTGACATCTTCGAAATCGATGAAATAGCTGCAGCAAAAAATGGAATCACAATTGTTTAGCAGGGGTCTGGTCAGAAATGCGCAGATATTCTATGTGAAGCTTTATTATTACTTACCATTTATCTCGATTCTCATCATAAATGAGATTTGCGAGTCTACAATCCATTTGGTAAGCACCATGGTTGTAGAATTCCCTAGATTAACCACAACAGACATAGTAGTTATCTCAGCATTGATTATGTCAAAGGGGTGAATGGTCCAGAAGAAGATAACTTACACCAAAGACATGTGGAATGATTGTCTGATCATCTCTCTTTGGTGGAATCATAGTCCCAGAAATCTGTGAGGGGCACTCCGGGAAGCCTCTCCATCAACAGGAATACCATCCATCCACCAGGAACAGGGAAACGGGGGTCCTGTTGATATGTCTCTATCAAGTGCAGAAGGTGCGGAGCCACGGAGCACTTTCTTTCAGTGAGTCATTTCAGAACGGAAACTTACTGCATGCGAATTTTGACGATAGCTTTCCGTCCCACGGAAGGACCTTCGATCTGCTGGCAGTGATATACAGCCTGTGCCTCTGATTTGTCAAGTCCACGTTCATATAGATATGGATCCGCCTCGACGTTTTTCTCGGAGATCTTCTTGCTAACTTTCCACCTGGTCCCGTCAGGGCAGGAGAAGCGGTACTTCCTGAATCGCTTGCCAATCCACATTATGCGGAAGTAAGAAGTAACCGAGAGGCGTCGTTAGGGAGTGCTGTTGAGTAGTGAGAGATTTCCAGAGACGTCAAGGCACTGGTGGGAAGAGAAGATTATTATTATCGGTCTGTTTATGCTTGTTTGTGTCCCGGGAATGTTTTGAATTGGGGAACCAGCGAGCCGGCCCCGGCTTGGGGGCTGCCGCAGTAACCGTGTAACGTTATGTGACGAGGCCAATCCAATGCATTCGAAACTACCTATCTACTAACACTAGGCGCCAAACACGAAGATACTGAGAATGGAGAGAAAAAGAGAGAAAGAAAACAAATCGAGTGTGTGCGCATCCTGCTTATATGCGAGCTGGGCGCAAGCTGACCATTCCCTATTGAGGACCGACGGTGAAGCTATTCCCCGCGTAGCCCTAGTGCACGTGCTCACAGCACCGCCAATGTAACGACAGGTAACGACTCTCGATTCGATTTCCCTCAAACAACCATTATAGCCCACCGCTTACCGAAGGGCGTAGCAAAATGGGTGCGTTGCCTCGACTTTCTTTGTATGAAATTTTCTTCCGGCCCAGCATCGTGTGCATTTGCGTACGTGTCTTCGGAGTGCTCAGTGCATCATATCCAATCGGTCAAGATATGGGGAATGCTTCTCTGACCTGCTACAAGAGCTCTGTCCAGTCCGTACGGAACAGAATCTGCAAAAGAAATCTCTACAGGAAATGATGCTTCTCTAGCTTGCTTAAGTTCTGGCTGCGGTGACGCTGCAGACAGGAAATTGTCAGACCGCATCTTCACCCAAATCGGTGGCTGATGGAGTTCAGGGATGCTTTGTTTCTCTGACTTGCTTCAAAGACTCTGTCCAGTTCATACTGACCAGCATCGGCAAATGGAAACTACGTCTCGTGACACAGGAAATGCTTATCTGGCCTGCATCATGTTCTACAACTTCAAAATGTTTGAACATGTTCACATCCAAGGCAACAGCTAGCGTTGGATCATGATTCCGAATATGCTTCGCTGGCTTGGGTTGAGCCTCTATAAACAGCCACCTTCCCACTCCAGAACTTCCCTTGTAACCCCGTGCTGTCCTGAAAGAGAGTCGTCTCTCTGAAAACATGGAATCAGAATTAAAGCCCGCCATCCTCCTCACGGGGTCTCAAATCCTTAGTTTCCACTTCCCCAGCTTCTTACTCGAACAAGCTTTCAAACATCTTCAACTGCTTATCATAACATGCTCTACAATGGACCTTTAGCTCTATGACCGATTGAATCTGAGGCTCGCGACATCGTTTCTGGACAGAATTTGAACACGGACCACTTGTCTGCCAGCGTGCGAGACGTATCAAAGCATCCTTGCTTTATCGACCTTGAGCACCACCTCTGTGGCGACGAACTCTCTGTTTGTGGAAGGTTCGTGCAAAATGCACTAGGGCCTGCAACCGCAGTTGCATTGGCAAATGGCATCAAAACTCGCTTTGGGGATTTCAAGGTCTGTGCAGAAGCTGCCGAGCCCGTGAAGAGCGAGAAGACGGGAAATAAAAGCACGGGTGAGACTGGAGAAAAGGGCCGGAGGAGGTATATCCCGGACTTTGTTGTGGTTCGGTGTGATGCTCTGAGCTTTCTCCAACTAAAGGGAGCCACGAAGCCTGTCATGGTAATGGTTGGAGAAGCAAAAACTCCATGGAGACATGATCTGGAAATGCGATATGAAAGGTGGCGAGCCAGGAAAGTTGAAGATTCGCTTCGGAGAGCCCTCGGTGTGTGTTTCCTATCCCTTTTCTTGGAGATGCGAATCACAGTTTACTAAGTTTTCTTAGGCCAAATTGCCTCGTATATGCACATATTCCAGATGAAATATGGTTTCCTGACAACTTATAATTCTACCATCTTCCTTCGTCAATGCATTCCAGAAGGGAAATCGGAGACGGAATTGCACGTGTCTAGGCCGATTTCGTGGGATTCCTCTTCGGATTCCCAGAGACTTTCGACGCGCCAATGCCTTTATTACCTCCTACATCTCACCAAGAAAACGAATAACGCCAAAACTAAGAATACTTTCCCTTTGAAAAAGTGGGTTCATGCTAATCCAGACCATGATGCTTGGGACGAGCACGGGCCAAGAACACCTTACAAGCAACACGAGACCCCACAAGCTGCGATACAATCTATGAGTCCAGCAGTCACCCGAGTACTTTCTCCTTCAAAGCCAATCAAACTGCATCCATCTGCGAATCGCGGGCTTTTGGTTGGGATCGTCACGTTTAGAAAAGAGGATGTAAAGGAGGGCCACGTGTTCATAAGCGGCGAGGAGATAAATGTCGAGATTGACGATAGTGAACCTCACAATCACAGCATCGATGATCCCGACGATGGTGATGGTGATGGTGATGGCGATGACACAACTTCCGATGATGACTCAGACGATGACTACGATGATAGCGCACATGGAACAGTCCCTTCCAGGACCCGGATTCCACGCCCCATTGCTAGCAGCTGGTCACCTCGTTCAGGAGCAAAGAATCCAAAGAAGCCCTCTACCTTCATGGATAGATTAAAGGCAGCAACGGCTCCGGGCCCGGTTCCTATGGCGGACCAGTCAGATCCAATAGAGACGTTGCCATCATCGAGAAGTTCTGACTCTGATCAAACGGACGACTCAGTCGCTCAAGGAAGACCCAAGCCTTCCGTACTCGGGCCGGAAGCAACTCCAACGCCGATGCACCGTATCAGTGGCGCAGTTCACCGTCCTAGAGGTGATGCCCTTCTGCAATCCAGACATGCACAGAGGCCAGCGTTGCCTCACCGCCCAGCAATTTGAAGGGATATAGGAGCCGCGTCCGAAACTGACAAGACGAAAGGACATCTGGATAAGGGCAAAGGGAAGGCCGAAGAGGATAAAAAGGATGAAAAGGACGGCAAAGAGCCTGAATCTCGCCCTAATAAAGGTGGCAAGAATCGCAGGGGCGGCTCCCTATTTGGCAAAAAGACCTGAAAGCAATCAAGCCCACCTACCAGCTCTTTGCTTTCCATCTTGTGTGTGCATTTTCAAAAGCATCTTTACTCAACCAATCAATGGGTGAACAAGTAATTTCGGGGTTTATTATAAAGCGGGCCTGAATATGAGCTTCATGTAGCAAGCTTCTTTTCTATTACATGAGAATACACGCCTATATACGTGACTGTCGAGTGATAGCCAGACAGTATAGAATTGGAGTATATCATCGATAAGGACAGTAGGCCATCTGTCTGACCATAGCTTCCAGGAACTACTTCGTTGAGACAAATTTCCATATCAAGCTCTTATTGTATGCCTTCAACGTAATGCTTCTGAGTGGTGCATATTTCAAGGAATTTCGAAAAGTCTAGCTGTAACTACTAAGTTAACGAACTAATGCCAGCATACTAGTAGTCATTCTGGCAAGGATTGCGAGGCTGCATCGTGGTTGGATCAGCTCATCGAGATCGTTTGTATTTTGCTTATTCCCGGATCGAAAGAACTAAATATTAAACAATAGTTAACTAGATATGCGCATTAATCTAGTATTTAGTTAAGATAGGCTTGGTCAACCCAGTATACGGGTATATCTAAGACATCAGTCTAGGCGAATGACTGCCCTCTAGGCACTGTTGATGGTAGTCCACTATCAATACGGCCTACATCATGATGGCACATAGCGCATAGCATAGTGCCGTATTGACGAACTGTGCTGACATGTCACATGTATCTAGCCTGCACGCAGTGCACGGTTAGGGCTTGATCTATGTTAGGCATAGCTAAACATTCTTTGAGCAGCAGCATACCGCATATTCATCCCACCGCCATATGTAGCCTCCATCTGCGTCGCCTGGGATGCATCTAGGATGCCTGCAATGAGTTGTCGTTTCCGGTGTCGAAATACGAACAGATTAGTTACGTGAGGTTAATACGTAGGGCCATCTTGTGGTATACGGACATATTGATACGATATGAGACTGAGCTGAAGACCTTTAAGCTGCCCCTGTCAAGTTATCGTTAGTATATTCAGTAATAGCATGATAATATAGTTTAGTTAGTTAACTAACTAACTAGTTAATTAACTTAGTCTCTAGGTAGTAGGTAATCATTAGGGCAGCCTCAGGCCCCCAGCCTAGACCAGCTCACCTGACCTCCACGTTCGCTTCACTCTCGGACTCGAAGCTTCCTTCTCTATCCCCGACCACCGTCCCCCATGCATCATCCCTCATCCATGCACGGTGATATGCGCCTCTTTTCTAAACTACGGTAGTACGTAGCACATCTGTCACGCCGCGTCGATCGTCTTGTATCACGCAAATGGCAAATGGCAAACGCGCCAGCTCCACTACTCCTCTCAGTCGACTTGGACTAAGAACCTCGAGTCCTCGACCTCGAGGCATCGCGGACTAGAGCTGATTAGCACCCCGCTTAGGTGCATTTCGTTTGCATCTAACAAAGTACTACTACTCCGTACAGCAGGTTCAGGGGCGACATAGACTCAGCTACTCCGTACGAATCCCTGATTAACCAGCAGTGGGCCGCCACTTAACTTATAGTGCTGCGCTAGTTAGCTAGTTCCAAAAGGAACAGACTACTAGTTGATGGCTGCGTGCTCCGGAATCCGTGGTGGGAACACCCCTGTCAGGCTGTCACCCAAGCAATTGATCAGGTAGTTAACAGTTCCACCAGGGAATCCCCGGGGATGCCAGCATTGAACATTCCCCTGCGACCATTATTCAAGGTTATACGTACTAGCAATTAGCTAACTTGGGGATCCGACTTTGACTTCCACGGTGACTGTCCAGTGTCCGCACTGTTCGGTTAATTAATCGAAGAGCCCCCGAGTCGGATCGTCGATAGTTACATAGTAGGGAAATGAAACTATTGACCAGCCAATCGTATTGCATCGGTAGCCGCGGGATGTCGATTTCCAGCTTCTCAGCTACCGGCAGGCTGGCAGCACCTGAAGAGTCACCGGTCAGCAGTGACTACTTTGCTCTGATTGACTAGCTAAGCGAATCTTTTCGGCTGCAAGTGCCAAAAATGTCGTCCGATGTTTGCGGGCTGCGGTCAATCCGGCCCTCCTCGTGATGCATTTGCCATTTGGTCTAAGATAGAAACCAACACGCACTGGCCAGCGGCATAGCAGTGACAGTGGCTCCTTCAATCTGGAATCTCTGAAATCTGCACAAGCAGGCTTTCGCAATGGACAATGCAGGACTCAGCTCCAGTACGTAAGATCGGTGACTACCCTGCCTGCCCTTCATGCTAGCATCACATAGCACATCATAATACGTACTATACTAGTGCTACTAGTACTGTACTACATCAGTACAATGTACATCTACGCCGGACCAGCGTCGTGGGTCTGTTGGGTGCGTTGCATTAATATCCCAATACGAACTAGTGCATGATCAAGATTTACAGCGCGCCGTTCCGGTGCCGCCGACTCGAGCCTCGGCCCTCGAGGAGGAGTTGATTGGAATTTGGGGCTGTTTCATCTTCTGTGGCGGACAGCCTGTCGAATCATAAACCAGGCGCAGTGTACGACGTACATACTATGTACTACATGGCCAATGCCATCAGTCACACGCACATCCTCATACGCGGCGACAAACGTAAAGGAATATAATTCGACGCGCCGCGGATACCGCTCAATCTCAATGGCAAACTGTCATGCATGCCTGTTCGCTCGTGGTGCTAGAATACGCCACAGGATGCTACGATTCGCCGATCGCATGCCTCGCGCGATCTTACAACCCCAAGTCTCCTTGGACCTTCAGGCTTCAGCGCTCGCCAAGGAGCACACTGCATATTCAGTGATTCACTGGTTTGGTGTGCATCACTCGCTATGTCTACACAGAAGTGGAACACCTTCGATCTCAGACGACCACTAACTTGGAATCTTCTGTCTCGACTGCTTGTGAGCGGTAAAGTGAGATATCCCTACGTTAATAATCCTATTAGACACAGGGTGAAAAGCATATCTACGAGATCTGTTTGAACGATGAGAGAGGCGCATACCCTCCCTTGGCATTCTGCCATTCATGCTCTTATGTACATCTTTACCCAAAACGCGCGCAATGAATGTACGTCCACGCTATTCAGTCGAATCAAACTAGTACAATACGTACTACTACTACAGAATGGTTGTGAGGGACACATTCTAGATCCCATTCTACGATTTCTCGACCTGGCTTCATGTACGGAGTAACATTTCCGTGTACAAGTAGACCTCAAAAGGGAAAAAGTATAACATGAAGCCTAGCTAGCTAGCAGGTCTCCGAGCGACTGGTCATCTACAGGGCGGAACATTGGCAGTGCTTCCGCGATTGGCTCTCATAGCGTACCGGGTCCCATTTAGCTAGATCGACCCTGTCTAGTGCTGTTCACTGTTTGATGAAATGCAATAATAAATTGAGCTGGGACTGAATGATTGAGATTGTGGTCAGTGGTCACTGCTCGGTCAAGAAAGGGTCCCATACGCCCTCTCCGACGGGTTCTCCCTTAGCCCAGCCTGGCCAGCATTTAGTCTCGACTCTCTAGTCTCTACGTATCCTCCGTACAAGTACGGAGTACATAAAACCTCCATGCAGTCTAGTGTCATGCCTGTGCCAGCCCAGCTCGACGACGAAAGGGGAGAAAAAGGCTAAGGGAGCGGAGATCTCACTCACCGAACGGGGCCAAAAAAGAAAAGAAGACAAAAGAGACCGACTCCAATTGCTCACCCACTGGCTCCATTCTCTCGGGACCGGAAACCGGGGGATCGTTATCCTTAGTTTCAAGCTTTCTGGGATTGGAGCAGAGACAAACTAGTCAGTCAGACTACTCACAAGCTACAAAACAAGAGATCGCAGGAAAAAGCCCCCAACCAATTCATGACTAATATGTCTATCTATATTGTCAATACGCAGAGCTTGGAAAAAAATCTCCACGCAACTGCTCAATAAAGCGAGCCAAGGCGAATCCGAATATGTATATCATTGTCTAGTTCTTCACTTCAGCCTCGCCACAGGACCGTGCTTTTATTTATTCTTCTTTGGCTCTTCAGTTAGCGTATTGGCCATCGTTTCTTTATCTTTTGTATTTCACAGCGTTGCAACTCTTGAGCTTGAATTATTGCGTTCGTCGATCTTGAGTATCCAACAGTCAGCCTACTACAGCTCCAATTGCAGCTAACAACGATTATAACCAAACGCAACAAGTGTGGTATATACGAGCGTTACTCATATCATCCTTGTCAATAGCAACAAATCGATACTCGGAGTTTTCAATCTCCGGCGTCTGGAGTCTGGGGACATATAGCATTCACTGGATTGCTTCATTTGTGAAAGTTACCATTTTTCTGTTTAACCCTATCAACGGCATTTTGTTTCTGACCCTCGAGATCGGTTTTGTGCTGGATTTCTTTTTTTTGTGAAGTCCTATCCTATTGGGTTGCACCACCATGATGGATGCAACTGTTCCAATGTCATATAGGTTCCCCAATAACGAGCTGAGGGCCTTGGAACCGCCTCGCTTCCTCGAATCTCACGTTGAGAACGCCTTGCCATACTATGCGAATACTGTCCCAGTCGCATATGCACCCCCTCACATGCCTTCACCTCCGTATGAAGTCACGGGCCATGTTATGGGTGGCTATCCGAACTCATATCAACCGCATCTGTTCAATCCGTCTTCAGGATCTCCTCAGACTCATTCTCATTCTCATTCTCATTCTCATGCCCACGGCCATGTGCATGCGCAATCACATCCTCTTACACACACGCACTCGCATTCGCACGCTCATGTCCGAACCCACGCTCATGCACCTACGCAGCAGACAACTACCGGGCGTCTATCTACCGAACACACGCCTCTTCATTCCCCTTCACCGGACAGTCATCAAGCAACGAGACACATAGCACATGTTCAACCTCCTAGGATGGCTCAAAACACGCGGACTTTATTCGGAGATGAATACCGGTCTGGCCCAACGGTCGCCGCCGTCACATCTGTGACTAACCCTACAACCACCGCGGCCAGTCTTAGCGTGAGCATTCTCACATCGAGTCCTCCTTCCTTAAATGGCAAGTTGAAGAGGGAGCAGGAGCCATCCAGTGCGAAGGATGTGGACTTTTCGACCGAGGTCGACATGCTAATGAAGATGATTCAGTCCCGTGAAGGATCATCACCTGCTGCCACCACTGCTGGTTCAGGCACAGCCAATCCCAGTGCTACTACGAGGGCCAATACTCCTGTTTCGTCAACAGCACCTGCAGCAATAGTACCGGAGCAACCGTCAATTCAACAACACCATTTCATATCCGACGCAGGATCAATTTCCTATCATATTGGAATGTCGACATACCATCACCCATATGAAAGTTCCCAGCAGAATCCTCGGATCGTGCAGCCGAGCTCTTCAGATCGCAGTCAGAAGCAGAAGCGTAAACATCAATGTACATTACCGGGCTGCGGCAAGTTCTTTACTCAAAAGACACATTTGGATATTCATATGAGAGCGCATACCGGCGCGAAGCCATTTGTAAGTAGTGTACAAAATATTTATATATATATATATATCGTACAAAGACAAAAGACAAAAGACAGCATACTAATGACGGTACTAGAAATGCAGCGAGCCATCATGCGGGCAACGATTCTCACAACTCGGAAATCTTAGGGTAGGTGTTTCTAATTTCCACCGTCTATTTCGTCTTAGATGAAAAAGAAGAGAAAAAAACAAAGAGGAAGAGAAAATATTAAGTATAGATCTTGTGTGGTGCGTATATAACAGACCCATGAACGGCGACATACTGGCGAGAAACCCTACTCCTGCGACATCTGCCACAAGAGATTTGCTCAACGAGGCAACGTGAGGGCGCACCGAATCACACACGAGCAAGCCAAACCGTATACGTGCAGATTAGACAATTGCTGGAAGCAGTTTACGCAGCTTGGCAATTTGAAGGTAGGGATTTCTTCCGGTCTCCTCTTTCTTCTGGCTAAACGAATGATAACGAATGAAAAAAAAATATTTGAGAAAATAGTCCCATCAGAATAAATTCCATGCCGCGGTACTGCGCGATTTGAGAATCCGTTTCGCAAACATAAACAACCCAGACATGATGTCTGAAGAGGATCGCAACCTATGGACCTATTTTGCCAGTCTCTACAAGAACAGCAACAAGGGGATCAAGGGAAGAGGTAAAGACCGCAAGATATCTTGCACCAATAATAATAATAATGCCAACCACAACCACAACCACAACCACAACCATCAAGACTATCATAATCATCATAATACGAAAGGCAGCAACAACCACAAAAAGAGCAGCAATGGCGGCATTCATCATATCCAGGAGCAGCAACAACAACAACAACATCTCTTGTCAATTTCTGAGATGAAACATCTGACGCCGGCCAGCGATGAGGGGTCTAGTGAGTATCATAGCTGCGGTGACGATGGTGACGATGACGAGGAACTCAATGAACGCTACGCGCACCATGCTGTTGGAGGCCATCACCACCACGGTGATTTGCTGGCTCATGTTATGCATCGAGATGTACCGCCGCTGTTGTATTCGAAGAGGGAGCGATGAATCTATACGCATGATATGAAACTATCCTACTGAACGAAATGAGTAAATCATCAAAATTCATTCTTTTCTATCTACATGGTAGTACATATCTATTAGCATAACTTATATAATACATAACAGGGGCTGAATCTAATCCGACTCCTCAAATCTATATAACGCCGTCTTTGTATTCTCATAAACCAAAAACACGACCCAAGTACTAGGTAAGACACGCAACAAGCTCAGGCCAAGCCCCTTGTAAAAGCCCGAGACGCCTTCTTGAACCCATATTTGTCGCATTGCATCCCACACACCGCGATATGTAGTTGCTGCTGTGGTCGTTGCTGCATCCGCATTGTACGCCTGCAGTTGCAGTCGCGTACGCAGGACTTGGTAAGGATATGTAATACAGCCTGCGAATATTTTGGAGAGTCCTGATACCAGGAGCAATTCCATATTATTGATATCGTTTCCACCAGCAGCAGTGTCGCGACTCCGAGAGCGATAATAACCCTTGAGCTTCTCATACGCCATAAACTGAAACGCACCATGACTAACGCCAAACAGAGCCGGCACGAGCCCCCGGTAGAATCCGGGGATACCTTCCGTGCGCAGTATCTGGCTTGCCCCGGCCACAAACGAAGCGTATGCGCCTGGCGTACGGGATCCCGTGGACAGCATGCGCGTTTTGATAACCCATATCGGGTTTGTGAGGATAGAGGTTAGTAGACCCGCTGTCCCGGAAGCGAGGAAGTACTGCGATGCGCCTAGGCTGTGATGATGATTTTTTCCCCTTTGCCTTTCCTCGTTGCCATGATGATGATGAAGAAGAAGGCTCGCCGATTGAGAAGACTGGGCGGCGAGGAATTCCTTGATGTTCCCATAAAATAAGAAATAAAGACTCCAGCTCGTCGAATTGCCGATTATGTTCGGCGTTAGTCCGCGATAGAGAGCCGGAAGCCCGCCTTCTGCCCGGTATATGTCGCTGATTATGCGCAGAGAGCTGCCAACGCGGGAGCGAGAGATGCGGTCGACTGTTATTGCGTTAATATATATATGTATATATATAACCAAGCGGGGACACAGGAAAAGGTCAAGTCCATACTCTGTAGACGAGTCTTGATGAGGTCCAGCGGATGCAGAGTCAGCGTTGAGACGACTCCGGCTGTGAGTCCGGCTACCGTTTCGACGAAGGATGTGGAGGATGCATTTGTTTTGCTCATTGACTGGGTCTTCTTCCTTGTCTGGGGTCAAACGTGTAGTACCTAGCTATCAGTTGTGAGGGCATTGAATTTCTGTTTGAGCTTTGGAGTTGGTTGCGATAGTTTGGAGCATATTCTGATGACGACAGTAGGCTGGCTACGGCTGTCGGCCGCACTAGACTCATTTCAGCTTGTATATAAAATTACTGCAATGATCAATCATACAGCATTCTTGAATCTTTAAGGCTTACCGTAAAGATTGTACGGCTAGATGGTAGCATTCTGAGTGAATTTGGTGCTTTTGATGCAGTCTGACACCAGTAACATATCATTATTGGAGATATCACGCATTAACTAAAATTCTAGACTAATATACAAGAAGCCACACCCTGGAACAACGAAGCAGCCTCAGCCGGAAAAGGCTCAATTCTGTCTTACATCGTTCCAGACCCGCTGATCATGGCATGGCCGTGTTTATAAATATCGCGAAGAAGAGAGGTAGAAGAACGCCCCCAAAACCGATGTACCAATTCCCTTGCAATCAACGTTCCTTGCATGCGATGGTAACGGCTATTGTCTTATGCCAGAGGCGAGAAAAGCCTGTTGTGATAATTAGTTAGTAGATGAAGAATAATCGTGATCAATCAATCAATCGGCGGAAGTACTTGAAGAGAGTCGGCTTTGGTTCGCTATACGTGTAGCCTGTTACAATGTTAGTGAAAGTGAAATAATACATAGGAGGAGGAAATAATTTGACGCAGAAGGTCGAATGATTGGCATACCAAGATAGACTATGAAAGGAAGATATCCACTGGAAAAAGCAGACAATGTCAGGAGCAAGCCCTCGGTCGGCGCAGGATGCCGCTCATATCAAAAGGAACAACTCACTAGTGGACGGCGATTCGTGAGACTTCAATGACCTTGGAGATACGCTCCTAAAAGTTTTTGTATAGATCAGTGGCTGATTCATCCAAGGTGGCATTGACTGGGTGATCAGTATACGAACCTTGGTTTCCTCGGAGAACTGCACCATATTGCCGGGGTTTATTGAACAACACGAAGTATATTGATTAAAATTGGAGCTGCAAGAAAAATGCAACGACGGTGAGCACGCTGATCAGGGTTCTGGCAGTTCGTGGATTGAATGGTTGATTGTTGGACGTTGGCTGCGAGAGAATTGACGGGAAGCTAAACAATTTTTAGTCCGGCCGAAGTCTTGAGCTTCTCTTCTCTTGCCGCAATCTTCTTCCTTCATACAACAAAGCATCTACTACGACCACTTCATTTTTCCAGCTCGTCTAGAACTGATACATTGCGCAGAAGCAAAAAGGGAGTACCTTCTTAAAAGCCTTTAAATATAATAATTTAACGCGCCATGTCGAGCGCACGGCATTGGTAAGTTCTCTCCTTCATGGATTGTTGCAATTTCTTACAATCCACAGGGAACAAGACAAGGAGGCCACTGTCTATATTGGCAACCTCGACGAGCGAGTTACTGACAGCCTGGTATGGGAGCTGATGCTGCAAGCCGGCCGCATCGTCAACGTCCATTTGCCCAAAGACCGAGTCACGCAGACTCACCAGGGCTACGGATTCGTCGAGTTCATCAGCGAGGAAGACGCCGAATATGCCGCCCGGATCATGAACCAAGTCCGTCTTTACGGCAAGCCCATTCGCGTCAACAAGGCCTCTGCAGATAAACAGAAGGCTGTTGAAGTTGGCGCCGAGCTTTTCGTTGGAAACCTAGACCCTATGGTCACTGAGCAGGTGCTCTATGACACATTCAGCCGGTTTGGGACTCTGCTTTCTTTGCCCAAGGTAGGTCGTTATAACCGGAGTGATGAATGATTAGCGTTGAGTTGAAAATTAATCTATCTTATATACAGGTTGCTAGAGACGACGCGAATCTATCCAAGGGGTATGGCTTTGTTTCGTTCGCCGACTTCGACTCATCCGACGCTGCTATAGCAAATATGCATGGGCAGTATCTCATGAATAAGGAAATATCAGTGCAGTACGCCTACAAGAAAGACGGCAAAGGCGAACGACACGGCGACGAAGCAGAGCGGATGCTTGCTGCTCAAGCTCGCAAACACAATGTTCAGCCACAAACTCAGCCATTGCCACCACCACCGTCGCAAATGATGGGATCAGGGCCCGGAATGATGCCCGGAAATGTGGTAAATGGAGATGCTTCACGTCCGATGCCCCCCCCTGGTCCGCCTGATTTTGCTGCGGGTAGAGGAGGCCCAATACCTATGCAAGCTGCTCAGCAGCCACCCAGACCTGGACCTGGACCTGGACCTGGACCTGGACTCCCGGTACAACCATTATCTACGCCCCATCCGGGCTTACCAGCGCGCCCGCCTCCCTCTCAAGTAGGATTCGGTGCCCATCCACCACCGCCACCACAAGGCTTCCTTCCACCTCCTAGCTTCAACAATGTGCCTCAACAGCCCGCCTTCTCACCGCAACCCCCAGCACCAGCCGGGTTTGCTCCGCCTGCAGGGTTTGGCGGCCCATCGCAAGGCGCACCGCCGCCTTTGCCTCCAGGCTTTCAACCACCTGGTTATGCTAGGGCTCGTTGAGAGCGGATCATGATGGAACAATCTGTGAAAAGGTCACCAGCAAGAACTCTGGTATTACGAAGAGATTGAGTGGCGTCGAGTTCTCTCTCTTCCGAGACTGGATGGACTAGTCTGATGTCGCTGTTAGTGGCATTCACCTATAAGGCTTATCCCAGTTCCACTTGCGTTGAAACAGGTGTAACCAAAACCGACCGATATCATTCAAATTGGTGCTCTATGGCAGTACAAGCCTCGGGATCGGCATTATAAGCGTGATCAATAAATATTGAACTAGCCTTTAAAGGCCAATGCTGACATCAAGATTCCACATTACCTAAGAAGCCGTCAGTCATGAGCCTCTTCCCATGCTGGACCGTTGATCTTCAACCTCGGAAGAGAAAGCTTGAGTTGGAAGTCCCGCGGTATAGATCTCACTGTATTATATATGTAGTCACAAATGCCGAACTGTCATCCAACTAATTTGCGGCTGCTTAAAGTGATCAATACATGTTAGAAAAATCACCTAGTTAGCATTAAACTCTGTTATTGCAG
This sequence comes from Trichocomaceae sp. PYS4502, assembly GCA_023625875.1. Taxonomy (NCBI): domain Eukaryota; kingdom Fungi; phylum Ascomycota; class Eurotiomycetes; order Eurotiales; family Trichocomaceae; species Trichocomaceae sp. PYS4502. The sequence goes on from JAMAFX010000109.1 coordinate 71,980, forward strand.
GTTATATCATTCACGCTTATTTGAAAACACAAAACTATTCAGCTCGCTTATAACCAAATGAAAGGGGCATGATATCAGCAATGAACGAGGGCTATGAAAGGCAGCTATAATCTGTAAAGCCAACCGTGAAAATAGCAAAGACCGAAGTGTGTGTGAATTGTCGATGGAAGCAAAAAGATATTGTTGAAAAAAAAAAAAGAATCAAAAGAGTGTTATGTACTAGGCTACTATGAAAACGAGACGAATTTCGGATCCCTCGGCCGTCCATCAGGACCAATATTATTCCTCGCAAACCGTTGCTCCGTATACAGACGTCGAGCCTCATCAAAGTCAACACCGCGTCTCCTCATGATTCGTCGTATTTCTCGCTTTGCCTTGTTATCAAGGCCCGACCTGGAATCGCCCTCGATCACATTATTTGTGAGGTCGAACTCGGAGGAGGTGAAGCCAGCTTCAATGTCTCCCGTGAAGCTCGTGGGTAGTCGGTCGTATACATAGTCTGGTAGCTGGTCCTCGGCGAAGGGAAGCCATCGGCTTCGGGTGAGGTATAGGACTGTGACGGATGTATTATTAGCATGTGTGTTGATTTATTCGTTGGTTGGGCTTGAAATTTGAAGGGTGGGATGGAATGCTCACCAGTGCCGAGGATAAGCACCAAGAGAGAGACGCTATACAGGATATAAGCCATGCTAATGAACGAACGTGTCGACCGGGTATGTTGTTGGTTGGGAGTAAATGGTAGTTAACTACTACTATGTTGTTTGGTAGTCGGGAGCTTTGTTTAGCTTGTTCCAACGACACCGAGCAAGGTCACCACATCCTGATGAATACAGACGCCGTCAGTGTCAGCTAGTTGGAGTCGTTGATGTGATGACTTGTCTCAGGCTCTCAGCCAATTCCGGCGAGTCCGTTCGGAGCCTTGTAAACCAGGCATCCATGATCCCGTGCCTAGAGCCAGATTATGTCAGCCGCTAAACCGCATCGAGACCCGTTAGCGAGTTTGGACACACAACTTGCGAAGAACTTCCAAGTCAAGCAAAAGCTTCGAGACGGTCGGTTTGAATTAATCCACGATAAAGACAAGCATATACACGCAATGGCTGCTGAAAGGTCCAACGTCTCCGCCGATCTCGTCTGGCAAATCACCCGTATGTTCGATTTCGTGCTTGTCCGGCGATAATCTGCATTGAATGTTCCAAGTTGCTGAACTTGTGATATGCGATATGGACTACATATATGTGTACGTCTATGCTGACATTTTGGATCATGCAGGCGGCAACAATGCCTACCTTGTGCAGCGCAACCTCTCCGGAGGCGTGCGATTCTCCCGGGACGCTCTGAACCCGGTCAATATCCACTCGCGCAAGGTATATTCATATCCAAATTATTGTCTTATTGTCAGACTGTTGTCCGTGATGCTGATTTACTATTCGCTAGTACGCTGGATACGCCAATGACAAGGTACGACAGATTATCGGATATGGGAATAACATGCATAAATTGGAAACGTTTCGATTGACCAGTTACGACTAGGCCCTCGGCTTGCACGCCTCTGAGAACGGTGGCGTCGTTCTCGTTGCTAAGAACGCCAGCAACACCACTAAGCCCTCCAAGAGCATCCGCACCGTCACATACGGCCCCAAAACATCCAACCGCAAGTAAGCTTGACCACCGTTCTTCCCTAGCAGTATGATATGACAACGGGGATTTGTTGGCAATTGCTTATCGACACCTACCATCGTTTAGGATCTACAAGAGCGTCGCCAGCATCACTGCCAAGAGCGGCTACCGTGCCGACTTGAGAGAGGTCGCTGTCGCTCGCGTCAGCGCCATCCGCCGTTCTCAACAGCCCAAGAAGGATGCCCCTGCCCCGAAGCTTCGTGGTGCCAAGGCCAAGAAGGCCGCCGAGCAGGAGTAAGCGGGTTGTGTTTCAATGAAATGAAAGAGAGACGGTAGAGCAGGATCACGGCGCTATGTTCTATGGGATTTTAAAATCGAGTCGAATCAAACCAAATCGAATGGTATATGGCATATGGCGTGGACAGCATATAAAATATCGCAATCTAAGAAAGTCACCGCACCCTGCCACACCCTGCCACACAGTCCGCTGAAGGCTGCATGTGGCTGGGAGACTCAAAAGCAAGCAAAGAGTTGTAACTTGTTCCTGACAGATATCGTATTCCTCCGCGCTTCCAATGAGAATCCGTCCCTAAGTGGCACCCTGCACTCCTGATTCCCCACTGAATCCTTAATTCTGGCGTTCGTAGTCTTTTAAAATGGCATATTCCTCGGGTAAACAGGGGCTACCAGCCGAGTTCTCTCTTGCGTATTCCCGTAAGATCCGCCTTTACCCGACATGCTCGGTTTAGCAACATCGCGGGGTCTTCCGAGAGAGAGAGAACGGCAGGGAGAGAGCGAGAGAGATGCAGTACAGCGAGTAGTAAGTAGTAAAGCACAATGGGGGCTAACTAAGTAGTAGGCAGTAAGTAGTAAGTCTCTCGGTGAGCGCGGCGTCGCACATGCCGTGCCTGCAAGCTGTGCCCCTCCTCCGCGCCTTCTTCTTATATACCCCCACATCCCCGGCCCAAGCTGCGTCCAACGTGAACCAACTGTCAACTGTCAACTCTCCTTCTTTGCTCTGCTCTCTGCTCGATACTCTCTCCTTCTAACCTTCGTGCACCCCATTTGATCTCTCTAGAGCGTGAGTGGCCTGATACACTCGACTATCCGCTGCGGACAAGCTAACAACAGCTCCTCGGTCCAGTCTAGCTGCCATCATGGTCAAAGCTGGTGCGTGCTTCTGCTGCCATCACCGGCATTTACCTTGGAAGAAAGATAATATAATGTGTCTGATAAGTATATTGCTCATGTAGTCGTCCTCGGTGCTTCTGGTGGCATCGGCCAGGTACGTGTCTCTCCCCTGAACGAGATGGACATTGCGCTGACAGAGTACTATCTCATCAATTGCAGCCCCTGTCCCTCCTCTTAAAAGCCAGTCCTCTCGTGGACGAGCTCGCCCTTTACGATGTCGTCAACACTCCTGGCGTTGCAGCCGATCTTTCTCACATTTCTAGCCCTGCTGTATGCGTCTATTCCTGACTGACCCTCGAAATATTGAACTCAGCTCACTGGTCCATAGAAAATCGAGGGTTTTTTGCCAGCAGACGATGGCTTGAAGAAGGCTCTCACCAATGCTGACATTGTTGTCATCCCGGCCGGTATCCCTCGTAAGTGTTTCGACTGCAGTGGGACCAGCTCGAAAGATGAGACTGACTGTGACTCTTCCAGGCAAGCCTGGAATGACCCGTGACGACCTTTTCAAGGTGAACGCCGGTATTGTCCAGACTCTGGTCAAGGGTATTGCCGAGTTCAGCCCCAAGGCTTTCGTGCTTATCATCTCCAACCCCGTCAACTCCACCGTTCCCATTGCTGCCGAGGTCCTCAAGAATGCCGGTGTTTTCGACCCCAAGCGCCTCTTCGGTGTGACTACTCTCGACGTCGTCCGAGCAGAGACCTTCGTCCAGGAGTACAGTGGCGCTAAAGATCCTTCTCAGACCACCATCCCTGTTGTTGGTGGTCACTCTGGCGACACCATTGTGCCCCTGTTCAGCCAAGCCAAGCCCGCTTTCACGATCCCTGCCGACAAATACGACGCCCTTGTGAACAGTTCGTCCATATCCTCTTGCTGTTACCTCAATAGTACTGTGTCTCACTTTCCTTATAGGGGTCCAATTCGGTGGTGACGAAGTCGTTAAGGCCAAGGACGGTGCCGGTTCAGCTACGCTTTCCATGGCCTATGCTGGCTTCAGGTATGTGGTTCAAAAAGTCTTGTATGGGTTGCAGAGAACTGAACTTGGGGTCCTAGATTTGCGGAGAGCGTCATCAAGGCCGTCAAGGGCACCAAGGGTATTGTCGAGCCATCATTCGTCTACCTTCCTGGTGTGCCAGGTGGTGAAGCCATCGCCAAGACCACCGGCGTGGATTTCTTCTCCGTTCCCATTGAACTTGGGGTAATACTCATAGATACCTTTTTCCCCCTTCTAAATTGCCTTACTGACTTCTTCATACAGGCTTCCGGTGTAGAGAAGGCCGTCAATGTGCTTGAGAGCGCCAACGAGACGGAAAAGAAGTTGCTCGAGGTTGCCATCAAAGGCCTGAAGACCAACATTGAAAAGGGGGTTGACTTCGTTAAGAACCCTCCGCAAAAGTAAAATCACAATCCACTCTTCAAACATCCTTCTTCGGCCATCCAAGTCATCATCCTCCTTTCGTGACAAATTTGTTTAGCGAGCTGCGCCTGCACATGGAATCGGGTTTGATCAAGAAATTGCTTGCTAACTTGTCTGTACGGAAAGATAGGTTGTAATACATGATTATGATGATGTTGGAATGCATGTGATATGAAAACCCTCGAGATGAAGAGGTGGAGAGACGAGTCTTGTCTTAGACATGATGGGTTCGAAGTTTTCCTTAGGGTATCATTACCTGTGCCGTAATCGCGGCGAATGAGCTTCTGAAGTAGCAACCGCATTTCAATGAAGATCCTCTTGACTTCATGTCTTTGCCTGATTAGTTTTTATTTGAAACGTAGCCCCTGGTAATTCCGACGTCTCTGCCTGGACCGTAGCACTGATACCTAAATTCGCCAGACACCCTCTAATAAGCCCGCAAGGAAACCACAGGAACTATTCGTAGATGTTTAGTTTCGACCACTTCAGTTATTCTCCAAGTCGGAAAGAAAGGGAGCTGAAATAAAACGTACTGCTTCCGCACGAGCAACCGCTTCGCTCCTGACAGCCATACTCATCCTAGTCAACGGCCGGAACGAATTATCAGAGAGGACGTAGACACCCTGTATGCAGGGGCAGTAAGCAGGCGGGATCCATATATATGCGTGTGCGTGAGTGTGTGTAGCTTACCCTATGATTCGTCTTCAGATTATCAACTTGCTTCTTGAACAGAATCGTCCATAGATCCTTGCATATGAATTTGATCACATCTAGATTATCCGCGAAACGAGGTCGGTCTCGAGAGAACCTATCAATAATATTAGCATACTTGTCTTTTCCACATTTTTGCCATACTTTGAAAGATATATAAAAGAGAGGAATATCAACCGTTCAGCAAGCCCCTGTCCCACTCTATAACCCAATGATTCTAAGCGGTAAAACGTTGCTTCTCGCAGTTCCTCGTCTTCTAATTTCCCACTTATCGTTGTTGTTGTTGTTGCTGCTGTATCTTTCATTTCTTTCGTTGCTGCTGCTGCCGCCGTGGTCGTCGTCGATGGTGTATTGTTAAGCTCTTCCGTCATTCGTTCCGCCATAGGCACAATTTCTATAAGGAGGAGGTCCAGACATGATACGCCGAGGAAGCGTGCGTTGGGGTCCGTGGTGAGCAGTTGTTGCGAGGATTGGGAGTCGAGAGACATGGTTCTCTAATTTTGGGGGGGGAGAATTGAGCTGGACAGGATAGAGGTCTTGTGTAGTTATTAGTTCAATGTAGCGAGCATGAGCAAATGGTTAAATTGGAGTGTTTCCTGGGAGAACAACCTAGGTATCATATGGTAACTCGACGTGGTTGTCGACTAGAGCCGGAAATGTGGGTCTTGCCTGTAGCCAGTTCAGCCCAAATAATCAGACAGCATATAGTATATACTAGCACCAGATTATAGACATATATTTCCCTATGAAGGAGGACTTCGACTTATAGACAGTACAAGCAATTTCCTACTAGGTTTCTGTTGCTTACACTACATTGTTCGTAGAATAAATGGTGTAAAATCATGGCTCCGGAATGATAAATCTAATATGCCACGCCCTAAGAACAAATATTTGCATAAATTCGCCGGGTATTGATTCTGATCCAAGTAAATCCCAGCTGCGGTCAATGTAAAAAAGATAGATCCCAGCCTTAGCCCTAGAATGAGCCCTGAGAAAGTAAAAGTCGAACCAAACTCCAGATCGCCTCGCTCTCTGTGCATGCATACATAATCGTAAGATATTTCCAAAAGATAAAAAAAAAAAGGAAAGAAAGAAAGACTACAAGTCAATGTAGACATTCCGCCCCGGTGAAAGAGAAAGGGATTCCTGGCCGGTGGATGACCGGAGGTCCTCTGTGGCGTAGCCATTAACAAAGGAATTCTGAGACGAGCCTCGGCGAGACGATACCAGGCCGCTAAACGCTTGTCGTTTCGCAGGTCTGACGGGCTGATCGTCTTCGTCGTCACTGCCGGTGAGGTCAACAACTTGCGGCGGCGGCCTCTTCTGGCTGGATTTCGGCACGCTAGAGACCGGCGGCTTGAAGCGAGATTGCGTTGCCGGCGTGGCAAGCAAATTCGCAGAATCGGCGGTCTGCTCTCGCTTGAAATCGGGTGTGGGCGTAAACAGGTCTGCTATTTCGATGAAGTCGTCGTCGTCGCCGCCGCCGCTAGCCCGTGCTTCGCTAGCTGCTTGTCCTCCCTGGCTGTCGGTTTTATTGTCATGCCAGGCTCCATTCGGCTCGATTGTTACCTGTTCCACGTCCGTAGATGTAGATCGTAAGATATCATCCACATACCTAGATCGACGATGGTCAGCTGGATTATCACATTGCCCCTGGTTGTGTTGCGTAGCAGAACAACTCACTGGTCAATTTGCAGGGACTCGAAACCGGTGAACTTATTGCACACGGGACATGTCCAAGTAGGCGCTTGCTCCTGCAGTTGCAGGAAGGATGAGGCATCGAAGCACTGGTTGTGAGTGCAAGTCACCGATCGACAGGGGTTTTCTATTCGAAGGGTGGATAAAGGACACTTCAGTGACATGACAGTAGATGTCGCCACAATGTCAGCGTCGTGAGCCCGGCTTCGCACTAAATGAAAACAATGAAGATTAGCATATATAAGTCGTATTGCGACAAAAGTTTCTGTCAGACATACTTTCACGAAGCACTTGGTCTTTTGTAATTTGTTTCCGTGACTTTAGCGTCACCACCAATTCTTCCACAGGGTGACGCTGTACAAGGTTGATAACAACGTAGAATTTCTAAAAAAAAGAGTCCGTGAGCATATATCCACACATATTTCTTAATATATGTATATATAATTTGCTGAGCGTACCTTTTGGGTCAATGCAAAGGTCATGGAAACAATATTTGTATATCCAGCCCTCTTGCGAATGTAGTTTGTGACGTCGGCAGGCCTCGTTGAGCCCGGTCGGTTTTTGAGCCCTCGGAGATTCGCCTTGACTTCATCCAAATTTGCTTTTAGTTCAACTTGATGTGGAAAGGCAATATCGGATTTGGAGTACTGGGTGAGTCCGGTATCAGCGGCAGAAAAGACCATGACACGCAGATTCGGATCATTTTGAAGTCTTGTAGCCGTGGTAGGGCTGAGAACAAATTTCAACTCGACGGTATCACGGGTCTGTTCGCGAACTGTCGCCATTTGTCAGTTACCAGCCAGTCCGTCAGCAAACGACTAACTAACAAACCTTTGCATTCAACTGTTGGGGAGAGCGGTTCCAGTATTTTGTAGAACGGGCTCTCTTTGAACATGAGGCGGCCTGAAAAGGAATACGTATGAGACTTTGTTTGTGCACGAGATATATGTAATATGTGATGAGGAGACTGACCGCTTGCAAAAGGTTGCGGTGGCATGGTTGAGCTCACCGGGTCTTTCGAATTCGAAGACGTCTTCGACGAGTTGTAAAGCAGCTGGTACAACTGGGAGCCCTCAGGAGCTACGGGATGGAGTAAAGAGTGTATTAATTTTTGAAGACGATCAAAACGATCCCATGCGCCATTCTGGCACAATCTCTCGAGATCTGTGTAAAGCAGAGCAGAACGGCAATCAGCGGGTGTGTTCGGGCAATAGTTACAAGAGAGTTGTTTCTCTTCCTTCCACTTACACTCGATAATCCGCAGCTGTAGTGATATCTTCACTCCTGAGACAGCGAGGCCCTCACTCCTCAGAACTTCCTTCATCTGAGCATTTGTCATGAGTTTAACAAGTGCAATCAAGCTCTGCAGCTCGGACGACGAGCGGGAGCCGGAGGACGTCATCTTCGAGGTGACTAATCTTCCCTGACAGCTGTCTAGCGTGTTTGCAATAAGAGCCCAAGGCCATGTATTGGCTCAAGCAGCCAGATCGTTCATATCGGCACGGAGAGGGAAAGATTGGAGAGGGGTCTTGTTGAGCTATAGGAAGGATGGTTGTCAGTTCAGGCGTGAAAAAGAGGTCGAGGGTACGCAGCATCGGGCGAGCCAATGAGCGGTGAGCTCGCTGTTTGCCGCTGATCCTTAGTATGGCTCACTTTGGGTCGGTGTCTTTGCAGATATATGCAGAAGAAATCGGGCACATAGCCGCTGTGGTGCTGAGAGGGAGGGAAAGCATTGCTCCTTCTCTTACAGACTGATCCAGAACTGATACTAAATACTAATACTAAGGAGTAGTGAATAAATGGCAAATGCTACGTATATGCTGTATTGCTGTATTGGCATTACATGCTTACAATACGCTCTAACTGCATCTGGCTAGTCTCGCTTCAGAATTTGTTTTTCTGAATCTTCAATCCAACGTTTGTCTGCGTCTGAATTGCCACACTTCAACCTTAAGAACCTCTCAAATTCACTTGTCTCCGAGATCTCTGACCATGGCGAAGAGCGTTCGTTCCAGTGTCAAGAAGAGAAACCATGCCAACCTCCGCAGAACTGTATTCGGTCCTGCGGCCGACGCAAGAACAGAGAGGCTTTCGGCAAAATTACAGGAGCTTGCGGCACAACCTTTGAAGTCTCAAGGGACGTCGAGGAATACTACAGGTAAGGCTTTATTTTATTTCCAAATACTGTCTTTCCTGCTCGACTAACCGGTTACAAAGAGGATAATACTACTACTAAAGCCGAAACGGAAGCGGAGGCGCAAGACGAGAGCGATAGTGAGGAAACCCCATGGATGCACCTTCCCATTTGATACAGAATACATGCTGACGCCTGACGCAACAGAGATGGCAATTGACGAGTCAGCAGCCTCGCAATCGAAATCCTCAACGAAGAAACGGTCAGATCGCGTCAGAAAGCAATCGAAAAGGAAACCTCGCAATTCAATGGTGTTTCCCAAGCCTCTCCGAAAGACTCGGAAAAATTAGGGTGGGAACCGGACTTGAAGGCTCTTCATTTCTTTTCTTCAGTGCTTTCCGCACAAGAATCAGTCGGATGAAAAGGATAGTCCACTGCGAAACAATCACAAGCAAATTGAAAATTCGAACAAACGCGCTTATTGCAGCTTCGACCGGGGTTGTAGGAAGTTGAAATACTACGCGTTGGAGAACCTTTTTTCTAATGCAGCACTCGCTCACCTAGTGATATTCGGGATTGAGGATTACTCGGGATTCAGGATTACTCGGTGCGAAGCATGATTGCATCCATCTCAGAGGCAGTCCGAGTCCTACACGGGCCATGACTATGTCTCCGTATCAATCAAGAATTTTGACTTGAAGTCCTGTCTTGTCAGCAGTGGTCGACTTGGGATTGTATATTGCTTGCTTTTTGATAATAAGCATAGATACCAGTGCCTTCATCCTTTGGTACAGTAAAAGATCTTTATATATACAGTTGAATGTGGGCATTCTACCTGAATAGGTTTAAATCTCCGTAATGACACAAACAATGATAGATGTGCCTATAATGCACAATGCATAGGCCATGCTTAAGAGGCAATAATATTGAATAAGATGAAGTGACGAAGGCGGTGAGACTATTTTTTGAAAGACCGGCAGAATCTCCGCAATGTAAACAGATCTAAAACGACGCACTCGATTATACTAAGCATGCAAACAGGACTACAGGATGTGAATCTCCCTTCTCCATGGTCAAACCCAGCCAGTGCACATGATTGTATACCCCAATTCCCTTGCTGGATAGCCCTCCGTCAGTTAAACCTGGCGCAATGGCCGGCAACCTCTCGAAATGGACACTTTTCCTTGCCAACACGCTCATCCCCGTTGCTGTGCTGCTGTTCTGCTCCGGTTACTTCCCGTATAAGCCCATTCTCCCAGGAGCAGCCAGACGATTGGAATTTGGAAAGGCACCGGCTGTTTTTGACAAGGTTATTTTGATGGTGGTCGACGCTTTGCGCAGGTACCTACCTACCTTACTATTTACTGATGATATCCAGGTTGACAATTTTTTGATCTCAGTGACTTTGTATATTCAAATAACTCGGGCTTTTTGTTTACCCAAAAGTTAGTATGATTCTTGTCTTCTATCTCCATGTTAAGTCCTTAGCATATACTGACCTCCGTAGCTTAATTCGTAATGGAGCGGCGATTCCTTTCACGGCGCACGCAAGCTCACCGACGGTCACAATGCCGCGAGTAAAGGCAATCACAACCGGCTCGGTTCCCTCGTTCTCCGACGTCGTTCTCAATATTGCTGAATCCGAGAGCATGTCGACACTGGTGCATCAAGATACAATCATAACTCAGCTCAAGCGAGGCTTGCCCGGGAAGTTACTTATGTATGGAGACGATACATGGCTGAATTTGTTCCCTGATACCTTTGACCGATATGATGGAACGAGTAGCTTTTTTGTCTCGGTTAGTTTTGCTGTTGTAGAAGAAGAAAAGAGATTCGAATATGTAACTGACAATGTGTATAGGACTTTACGGAGGTGGACAATAATGTTACGCGCCATATCTCACCAGAGCTCGTAAGAGATGATTGGTCGGTAATGGTGCTTCATTATCTCGGATTGGATCACATCGGCCATAAAGCTGGACCAAAGAGGTACGGCACTCATGAAGCAAAGTATTTACGCCAGACTAATGATTTTTTTTTTCACAGCTCTCATATGATCCCCAAGCAGAAGGAAATGGACAGTATTGTTGAAGAGGTATACAATGCAATACTCTCCGAGACCCATCTCGAGTCGACTCTTCTAGTACTATGTGGAGACCACGGGATGAACGAGGCAGGAAACCACGGTGGTTCATCTGCGGGGGAGACATCGCCAGCTTTGACTTTTATATCTCCAAAGTTGAAATTACATTCAGACAACTCCCAAATGGCGACTTTGGACAGTCCCGTTGAGACTGAAGACGAATTCCAGTACTATCGTACTGTGGAGCAATCGGATATTACGCCAACATTAGCTGGACTTCTTGGGGTGCCAATACCACTGAATAATCTGGGTGTCTTCATCCCCGAATTTCTTGGCTTGTGGGAAAAGGGTGCGTTGGAGTACTGGCTTTTGGTTTGCTTCGAGGCTTGAATTTCTATGCTAATTCGGTTTTGTTGGTCACCTAGAGTCCGACAGAAGAAGTATTATCCTAGAAAACACCGCTCAAATATCGAATGTCGTGAAAATGGCGTTTTCCAAATTTCTATCCGATCCTGAAGGGGCATCTGCACGCTGCAATCAGGGCATTGATTCGACCCTTGACAAACTAGAGTGCGACTGGCTAGCAGCTTCCTTATCTACCACCAGTGAACTTGACAACGAGGCGTCTTTTGCGGCATTCCGAAAAGCGCACTATAGATTCTTACACGAAGTACAGAGCGTGATGAGTGGAGCAGCTAGCAGTTATAAGCTTTCCATGCTATATTCCGGAAGTTTTGTAGCTGCTCTTGCTTGTGTCATGTCTGCTATTGTTGCATATCGCACTCTACCAAAGGCTCAATCCTCTGTTTATTCTACGCTGTTCTTGCTGACTACTTCTACTCTACATGGCGCTATGATGTTTGCCAGTAGTTTTGTAGAAGAGGAGCAACAGTTCTGGTATTGGGCCGCTACGGCCTGGGCTGTTTATGTCCATTTGAAATTGTGAGGAATTTCCCTTCTGGAATATGCCCTATATAACGCTTCGACTATATAACACTTCGAATGCTGATTGGAAACTGCTAGAACTCGAAATTCAAATGTCTCTGTAACGTCTGTGAAGGGAGTCATATGTACAGTTCTCTTTACAACAACCGGCCGCATAATGCGTCGCTGGAACCAGACCGGACAGAAGTTCGCAGGCGAACCTGATATCGTTCAATTTCTAGCTTCCTCTCAACCCAGATTACTCTGGGTTCTGGTTTTGCTTACATATGCGGTGAATTGCGGAGGGCTAGTTCGATTAACACCATTTCGAAATAAGCCATCGCTATCAAACGTGCTGTGGATAGTGCTCTCTGTGGTCGTGTCAATCACAGCGCTCGTCTTCAAAGTATCATTTACAGCAGCTGATGCTCCAGAGATATTGGACCCGATCATGCTCAAGGCCACTGAACCGGAATTTCGAACTACACTTGTTATACAGGCCCGGCTTGCATTCCTTGGTATCGCCTTGATAGTAACTATTTTCGCATTCTCCAATTTGGCATCACGAGGTATCGACAATGGTACGTTATAATCCACCTTGTCATTGAAATGTGAACATTTTCTAACAGCGTGTCGTTGTTCCTTCCCAGTGAGACGAAAACGTCTCCTTCACGAAGCCCTTACGCTATTTCTCATTACACAGTCCAGGGCAACAAACATTCCACTCTTCCTTCTATTCAAAGTCCAAGGATTCATCATTGAGTTCATGGATATGAACATGAACAGCATTGAAACAACAATCAACTTGATCCTAATGCAACACGTCTCATTCTTTGCCTTTGGTGGATCAAACGCATTATCATCCGTCGACCTTTCAACGGCTTACAACGGTGTGAGCGACTATACTGTGATTGTAGTCGGCCTGCTTACATTCATCAGCAACTGGGCCGGCCCCATTTGGTGGATGTCGGAGACAGTTATAATGCAACGGCGTATGACCCTCATAGAAACGACGAATCGCACAGCTCTGCTGTCATTCAACACCGCCATAGATCTGCTATCCGTTATGGTGGCTTGCACAATGCTGAGAACCCATCTGTTCGTGTGGACGGTGTTTTCCCCCAAGTTCTTGTATAGTGTCGCGTGGGCATTGGTAAACCACATCGGAATGAATCTTTTCGCGGCGTCTGGGCTTTCTTTGTGATGATGTTCGCGCGCGAACGAGTTGCTGCTTTTTGCGTTCATGTTCGTCTAGAAATATTTGTATATAGTATATATATCGAATTGTATCATCTCAAGGCGCCGAAGATATCATCAATAGCATTGGCGGACTTCTTTTTCTTGGTTTTACTTTTCTTGACTTTCTTTGCTTCTGCATGTTGCTCGTTGATTTGTGGTAGTTGTTCAACAGCGTCCTTGTCAGCGGCGCGACGGACGACGGGCGTCCCAAGATCATCATCATCATCTGTGTCCTTCGTCTTCATTGCAGTGGACGATAGCGATAACTGATTTATTTCCGACTGCTTTGGTTTTTCCTGTGGCAGCGGAAGGATGATTTTCTGCGTCTGAGCGAGCGCAGCCAAGAGAACGGTGCCGAGGGTAGAGAACTGGCCGTCGGCGACGACAGTTGAGAATGCACTGTATATATACATAGATATATTTGCACGAATTAGAATATAATGCTAATGCAATACAGACACCGAGAACGACAATAGTAAAAACTTACACATAAGCGTTCGGGATAATGTGAATATGCAAGTGTTTTGAAATGCGCCTCTTCTTATGCTTGTCGGCGGCAGGATGCAGCAGCACCAGCTTCAGAAGCGACCGCCGCAGCATCGATAGCCATCTCCACCAGGCGGTTTTCCCGTGCTGGTTTTTGTTGCGATGATAGACGAGATGGATTGTTGAGAATGTCTTCTGGAGGCGAGATTGGTCCATTATAGCCCGTTGTTCTGTCTGCACAAGAGAGAGAGGGAGAGAAGAACTTTTTTGTTCGGGCGACGTTGATATAAGCTTTTTGGACTCCGCTGATCGTCGTTTCCCCGCAGAAACCTCTACGAAAATACACGAAAGTGGATAAGCCAGTTGGATGGGATCATTGCATTCTCTACATTTTGCATATGCGGACATAAAATTCCTCGCAACCCATTCCCCCATTCTTTTTCCACCATCGAGAAATAAAACTCTGCCTTTTGCTTTCTGCTCATAGAATAATAAAAACACTTTTTTTTTTAAAGATTTCCTCGCTTTTTACCTTCACATCAAATAATCCTCGATCGATTCTTCATACTACCATTGTAAATCCACTGACGGACCCTTCTAGTCAGTCGAGATCAAGTGGGTTAAATAAGGGGGGTTCTTTTACTCACCGGCATTGAAAATAACACTACTTGCAAGAATAAAAATAACGACGATGGTGGTCGGTGACTCAGTCTCGCCCAAGCGGCGAGATGGTATGAAATAAAATGGATACCCATTGAAGTAATCCTCGAACAAAGGGCCCAAGTTGAAAAACTTTTTTTTTCAAGACTTGCAAAACCCAATTCAACTTAAAGAGGTCCACGTCTATGCGAAACTGGCGAGGTCAATGGGGTAAGGTTTGAAAGGATCTGACCTTGACCCTGGCCCTGGCCTGGACGGTGTGGCGGACTTGTGGCATTTCGCATGAATGCTGCAGCAGCAAGATTAGCGGCGGTCTGCTGGTGCTCAGGACGAATCATGCCATGTCCGCGGCGAGCATCACGACTCATGCGCGGGGCAAAAAGGCCTGGGGTGATCGTTAGTCGGACCTCTTTCTCAAGGCATGTCATGACGAAGAGAGTATTGTTCGTGAACTTACCAACTTGTTCCGCATTCTCGACGCTACGACGCATTTTGGACATGTTATTGGGACCGGGGAAGGGCTCTTCAGTTCCTGCAAGAGAGCTAGTGCCAGTGTAGAACAGCTGTTTTTGTGTGTCAGCGAAGGAATTTTTTTGGAAAGAGGACAATGGATTTCTCACTTTGGGACGGAATGAAGGGTCCTCCAGCATCACAGAGCTGTTTCGGAACTTTTGAATTAAACAGTCCCGACCCTGAATCGCTGCACAGACTGTAAGTACATAATTCGACCCTGAGGTAGCAGAGTAGGTGCACACTTACTTGCGTATGAGACTTCGGCAACTTTGTCACTGTTAAAGCAGTTCCTAACAGAGCTAGTCAATACAAGACTCCAAGATTATTGCATAGCGCATTGGGAGTTCCAATACTTACCAGGTACGGCCAGCTCGGGCTTCAACAAACTGCACAGGTTTAGTAAACTTCCTCCACCATCAAGTGAAAAGCAGCTATTTACTCACATCGATAATGTCAATAGGCTGCACAGCAAGAGTCAGTAATTATGATTGAAACAAGAAAATGGGTCGAAATCTTACGTCTTCGAAATTGATAAAGGCATAGCCAACACTGTCAATCACGTTAAATGGTCAGTTCAAACAAATAGATGGGCATTGGTCTACGAACTTGCAGTTATTGGCAAAATCTGTAGTCCTCACGTTAGTATTGTGCCTCATAGAGATGTGAGGAAGAGGTACTCACCAATTCTCAAGTACATGAAATCGTATTTTCCAAAGCTGGTTTCGTCCACAATGTTTTTGAGGAGCGCCTGATTGATCAGCAAAGAAAGAAACAGCCTCATACAGGAGATTCTATCCACTTACCAAATCCACCTTGTTGGGGATATTTCGAAGCATAATCTAAGCCAATTGTTAGACTTGAGTTCTTTGATTGCTGTTGAAGGGGCAATAAAATAAAATCTTACCGTAGTGCGAACATCCAGGCCCATACGGATGCGATCTACGCTGACGATATTCTGCGGATGTTTCGGCCGCTGGTCGGCGAACCGAGCATCGGTGTGTTGAGCATCAACGCCAGACACTTTCTGGGTCGGCGAGAGGAAGCCCATGATATCTGAGAGATCGTCCATCGGTATGGTAGATCGCCCTGTTGGACTCAAGACATAACTGTGGTCACGAGTGCATCCACTGAACTGGAAAGGAGAGCCATTGCTTGGTGACATGACGTCTCTGGTACTCATGAGCTGTTGTAGCAAGCTGCCAGAGGTAGATTCAATGTCTGGACGGACGTGCTTGACTCCAAGTTCAACCTCCTTAAAAAAGAGACAAGGCGTATTAGTACGAAGATAGGCCAGAGTCAATGGGGGGATGGGATCTTGTGACTAACCTCAATAGAAGCACCATTCAAGGCGGCTACAGCGTTCACAGAGTCAGTGGTATTGTAGAAGTCGACCAAAAACTCTTTTTTGTTATTGTTTGAAAAAGAGGTGGACTTGAAGGCTGTGATGGGGCCAAAACTCTTTACCAAGCTTTGGACAAGAGAACTCAATTGGGAGGACCCGGCGTCGTCTTGGTAGCCTCCCCTGAAACTGACCGTGATGGCGATTTGGCCTTCGAAATCCGAAAGGCTGTCACCTGCCTTTACCTCTTGAGCGAACTCACGAGCTGTCAAAGGAGTAATACGCCACTCTGGATGGATGGCCTGGACTTTCTCGAGAGCTTTCTGAGTGTCACGTAGATCGGTGAAAGTGACCACAAACTTTCCCAATGTATTGAGTTCTGAAAGGTAGGGACCCTGAACGCTTTCAAACTCTCGACGCTGAGCGTGATTGAATAAGCAGATGTCTCCAAATCAATCACCGTCAGGGATGGAACTTACTGTGAAGATACTGGCTACAGCCAAATGCGAGGATGCAGGAGCAACACCCTCGACCAAGAAGGCACGACGCTTTGGAATGAAGTAAGGCAAGTCAAAGTTACCCTTGTTCAACCCTAGAGTAGCGCGAGCTCCAGAGAAGGGACTTGCCAGGAACGTGCTTTCGGGGAAATGAAGCTTGGCTGGGCGAGATTCGGTGTTTGGAGTGGGCAGTCCAGCGTAGCTGACTGTTCTCACCGGACTCTCGTGAGGAATGCCAGGTTTGCCAACGTCGAAGCCAAGACGTTGGAAATTGAAGTTCCTGGAAGAGAGATGGGAGTAGTTTGGTCCAACAAAGGGATCTGCTGCAGGACTTCCATACATGCGGGTTTGAGAGTCAGTACGTGGTGTCAATGTGCCTCAGCTGTCTGACTTACGAAACAGAAATGCCAGCCATCCCGTCAAAAGACTGCCGCGGATCCTTTTGAGCTCGTGAGAAAAACGGAGCCCTCAGGTCTTCAGGCGAATAGACGGTCAGTTTGGTGTCTGGAGTATTGGCATTCGCTGCAGCTTCCTCAGGTGAGTGCGGGCTGTTTGAAATCGCCCTGCGTTCGGACAGCATGTTTCAAACTCGACTGAGCAGGTACAAAAGCTAAGGGAATGAATCGTAAATGGATTCGATAAAAAGCGAGAGAGGGGATAGAAGGACAGATTGGAGGGAACAAGACACGGCAAATCCTGAGAGATCAGAAATATGAAGACAAATAGCACAGGGTAGATCAAGAAATGAGGTCTTAGCCGACGAGAGGAAGAGAGGAAGAGAGGAGAAGAGAGGAAGAAGCACAGAGCAGACTCAAGAATATTTGCACCAGCGAGGGAGCATTCGAGGGATATCAGGCCATGCCTGGAGAAGGACTCCCATTGGCTGGCTGGCAGGGTGTTTTGCATCTCGGCAGTTTGTCAGAAGAAGAATTAGGGCTTGTGATAGGACAGTGACCCTCCTTCACAGGTCACAATCCCAGGCACAGATGGTGTCGTAGGGCTGTGCACCCTTCCCGCGCGGCAAATATCAGGTGCCAGGCACCAGATATCAGAGCCTGTGATAGGATGAAATCCAGCACAGATACAGAGGGTTACGTTCAGTATCAGCAGGAAGGTCATATGCCAGCATTGCGCGGCAATTGAGCATCAAAGCAGCTCTGTGATAGGCCAAAAGGAAGCTGTTATCAGACAGCGTTGCGCTGGACCTCTCCGGCAGGTGCAGGTCATGTGAGAACACTCAACCTGCCGTTTTCATTTTTCTTTCATCTCCATCTTCCTTCTCCCTCAGATTCAACCAATGAAAGCTGGCAGCTGTCAGTCTGGAATTGACCAATGAGGGGGGAGAGAATGAATTGATATAGCTTGCATGGGGAACTTGCCGGAACAAAAGCTTTGTGCAGCTGCTCAAACAAAGAGTCACCTTTTCCTTAATCATTGCACCTGTAAACTCATGATGGCATGGCAGCTTGGACTTTTAATACTGCCTTACCACTCAGGCAGCACATATTCCAAGCATACTGGAGGATTACTACACTCCACTCAAGAAATTCTGCGTATAAGAAGTGTCTGTGCATATTCCATCCTCTTCTCCTGATGCAGTCATTCTTGTGATATGATCCATGAGTTTAGGAAATCAGGCATGAGAATCTCTCTTTCCTCCTTGCTATGCCTATAAATGATAGTGCTCCTTGTAAAGTGAGTAGAATGGCAATAATCGTGATAAAGAGGAGTGATGTGGCGTGCAGTTGCACAGTTGCAGCTTTATGGGAAGTTGCAACTTGCTAGCGGCAGAGCCTCAGGCACTGACTCAGGACTGACACAGGCCGGTGCGGCCCCACAGCAGTTCCCGGGGTTGCGGCTTTATTCCAACTCCAACTGTTCAATGGTCAACCAGCGTATGGTAAATCCTTGGAAGTTGTCCCCCATACTGTTCATTGTAAGGATTTACTTGGCTTGGACCGAGCATATTGTTAGCCATGCCGTCCGCCATTTCTCCTCGCAATGACTCCTCCAGCATCCTAAACCAGGTGAGCCCAAACGCTTCCGAGTGAATAACGGCAAGCTAACGAAGCCGGCTACCAGATTGTCATGTCCCCCTCGGACTCCGACTACCTAGACCAGCTTATTCCATCAATTCGAGAGTACAGCTACGGCAACCAGACATCGCAGCTCCTTCGCTCGCTGTCCCGCTTCGCCAGCGACAAAGAGGCGGAAATCGAGAACATATGCAATACAAACCACCAAGAATTCGTCACATCAGTCAACCAGCTCCTTCGCATTCGCGAGGGTACTGTGACTCTGACATCGGAGATCCTGGACTTAAACCAGTCGATTCAGTCCAGCACGGAGAAGTTGGCCGAGCAGAAAAAGGCATTGGTGGAATCAAGAAGTCACCGACAAAACATCGAAGAAAGCCTCCATGCGCTACAAGACTGCCTCGAGGTGTTAAGACTGTCAAATCAAGTCCATGACCTGCTGGGGAAGAAAAACCACTATGCCGCTCTTCGAGCACTGGAAGAGCTGCAAAATGTCCATCTCAAAGAGATCACCCAGTACAAGATATCAGAGATGATTCAGCGCTCGGTACCTGCAACCCAGAGAGCGATCGCAGAGGCTGTTATGACGGACTTGAATACGTGGCTGTATCGTATTCGCGAGATGTCTCAGTACTTGGGGGAGATTGCGCTGTATCATACAAACTTACGCAAGACGCGGTTGAAAGAAAGAGCCCAGAAATTGAGTTATTTGGAGCAATTTAAGTTGAACTCGGCCATTGAGCTAGTCTCGGACGAGCATGAGGAGTACGATCTCCTCCAAAATGAAGATCTACAAGTCGATTTTACTCCCCTGTTTGAGTGTCTACACATTCATCGGTCATTGGGACAAATGGACAGGTTCAGAGCCGAATACGCAACCACACGGCGTCGGCAGAAAGATCTTCTCCTTCCCAGCTCCATCACACTAGTTGACGCTGATGGCGCAAGTCTGCATACCCTTCTAGAAGAAATGACTGGCTTCGCAATTGTGGAACGGTCGACAATGAAAAAGGTCCCCGACCTTCGATCTCCTGTCGATGTAGGTAGCATCATAGTCCGAACTTTGTAATCTCTGAATGGCTGACATTAAATCACTTCAACACAGGTGGAGGAATTATGGGATTCGATGTGCCATACTGCGGCTGGCCTGATTACAGCAGCACTGCCGGAGGTGGACAATGCCGAAAGCTTGTTAAAAATCAAGAACCTCATTGCGCTCTTCATGCAGGCGATGGATGTAAGTCATCTGTGGAATGTCTTGCTGCGGATTTCGGAAAGTATGATGGCTTATTAGTTTCGTAGACATGGAATTTCTCCGTCGCAGTATTCGACAGACTCCTTCTGACGCTCTTCGGGAGATATGCCGATCTGCTTAAAACAAGATTTAGCGATGATTTTCAGGAGGTCAGCTAAGCTAGTCTTCGACTTTTGTATTAGGAAACTGACGAATTGCAGATTGTCTCTACAGATGATTACATGCCTATGCCTATTAAAAATCTGGAAGAGTTCGACAAGGTAATAAACGTCAGCTGGTATACACCAGAGAAGCCACGGGAAGAACAAACGTAAGTTGACCTACACTGGAAGAGGCAAGAAAAAATGACTCACGGGCATAGCTTTCCCTGCGTGTTACCTTTCTCGCAGATGTATCCGCTATGTTGTATTGACATTCGGAACTTCCTCAACCAATTCTACTTTTTCTCCAACGATGATTTCTCTCATTCGGATGTCATTGACGAAACTCTCAAGACGGTGAGACACATTAGGTTGCCTTTTAGAATATTCTTTGATCTGACTTATATTCGTTGCAGGCTTTGGATGACCTTTTATCAAATCAGGTTTGCGAAACACTTGTTGAGCGCCTGAGCTCGCAGTATCTCGGGCAAATTGTCCAGATTCTGATTAATCTTGAACACTTTGAAATGGCCTGCCAGGAGCTTGAAGCACTTCTTGTTGCTGCCCGGTCACAAGCTTCTGCTGCTGGTCTCATTTCTCTTAATGCTACTGCGAAATTTCGAAATAACAAAAAAGCGGCAGAGAAACGAATCTTTGAGGTCGTAAACTCAAAAATAGACGATCTCATTGAGACCGCTGAATACGATTGGACACCTACCATCGAGCCAACGGAGCCCAGCAATTACATGCAGACGTTAACGCAATTCCTTTCTAATATCATGAACTCGACATTACTCGGGCTTCCCACTGAGATTAAGGAACTTATTTATTTCGACGCTCTGAGTCACGCAGCGAACAGAATCCTAGTAAGCATATAGATATAAAGCTTAGGGAAAGAAAGCTTGTCAAGGGGCAGATACTAACACATTCTTCCTTAGGCACTGCCTCTCTCTCCTGAAGTTAGAAAAATAAACCCCTATGGCGTCCTTGCATTGGCCAAAGATGTCGAGTTCCTCGCCGCGTTTGTGGACAGACTTGGAAACCCGATTCTCAGAGAAAATTTGGACGAACTCCAACAGACTGTGAATTTGTTACAATCAGACAACTCTGACGAATTCTATGATATTTCCACACGAAATAAGAAATACGGCCGTGTGGACGCTATGAATGGGCCGATGTTGCTTGAGAAGTGAGTAATTCGTACATGCTTCTTCACATCTACTCGTTCATATTTATTAACATGCGTATTCTAGGCTCACGCGAACGGTCCAAAGCCCTGTCAAGACGGAAAAATTCGCTACACTGTCTTCACGATTTGGAATGAAATCATAATAAGCACTGAATTATATTAACTACGTAGCTAATTGGTCAATCCAGCCTCTCTCTCTCTTGCAACAGGGTAGATCGGCTTGGATAGATGATATATATCAAGAGACAAATTCAGTCATCTTTAATTACAAATCTCGTTTTCATTGACCGGTAGACATAACAACAAGACGCCTAGTACGTAATTGCGTAACATATAATGAAAAATAAGGATCCTACAAATGGGAAAACAAGAAAAGAAAATTAACCTATCGAACTCTAATCATTCGAGACCAACAATAACAAAAATAGGAGACATTCTCCAGAACCCGTTTTGTCACTAGGTACCAGCCTGACACCGTTCACGCGTTTGCCAAAGTGTGTATACTGAAATGATTACTATTATCAAATAGTTAGTTAGTTTGTTGCGCATCTCGCAGTAGGCAATACGTACCTGCTGAGCTGGTAGGTGCGAATATGTCGTGTACATGCCATCGAACATCTGAGGCTGAGGCTGTCCATACGCAGCAGGATCCGATTGCACGGCACCGGGGTACATGCCTGGCTGATTTCTGTAATCCTGATCCTGTGGAAGCGTGTGCTGTCCCAGGGCATATTCGGGGGCGCCCATGTGATGCGCAGGATGCTGAACACCGCCCTGGGCAGGGGGGAGTTGTCCAGCGGCGCCGGCAGCAGCACCGGCAGCTTGGCTTGTTCGCTTTGCATGTGACGTGGCTTCCTCTCGAGGCACGATGTCTATGAGGAAGTCGAACATGTCTGACTTGGCAAGCGCGGCGGCGATGTCGGAACGCTGGAGGGTTCTGCGTTTGTTGTCCTCGGCGTGTATCCATGCGCGCATTGTAAGCTCTGTGATGAATATGTCGCAGCCTTTGGCAAATAGAATGGGCGCCTCGGCGGAGATCATCTTCACCTCCGGGTCTGCTTTCATGACTTTCTTTATACGTGCCAAAGGTAGCTGGTGGATCTTATAATCATGGTTGTCCGTTTCCAGATGGTTGATGATGTGTTGCCAGTATGTTGTCAAGATGTCGCGCGAGTTTCCTTGGAGCCCTTGGTTGACCTGATACAGGCCGCGCAGAAGGAATGAGTATGACGCGATTAACGAGGTCCCGAGTGAACTGAACGACTACTTACATTTGACCATGTACCCGTGTACAATTCCGCAACAGGTGCAAATCCTTGTGCCGAAAGCTATAGTATAGTATATGGAGATATGTGGTTAGCAACACCCGAGTATATCGAACCGGCTTTTTTGCGACATCCGCCCACTTACAGCTGCGCTGGCGCCTGCAATGTTGTTGTCAGTGTTATGGGTAAAGAAATCAATTACAAAGCCGAGGATCACATACCGTAGTGACCGCCATTTCGGATGTCATAGATGGGCTGCTGCCGGTTTTGTTGTTGTTGTCCAGCTTGCTGTGTAGCTTGTTCCATGCTTGCTGTGCTTGCTGCTTGTTTTTGCTTCTTGCTGTGCTTACTTCTGATTTGATTCCAATGAAGGCGAGGCGGGACCTTATTCCTTCGAAAGATCGGCAACTATTGGTAGATGGCTGTGTACTGTGACTGGGCGCGATTTACCGGTGAGACGATGGAACACAGCGCGCGACACAGGAAGCAAAAAAATCGATCCAACGTCAAATACTGAACTGATCTTGGGGCTTTGGGCACAGACTTGCGAGGCGCGCGACATGCGAAGTGATGTGATGGACGAGGTGTGGCTAGCGTTAAGCCG
Organism: Trichocomaceae sp. PYS4502; assembly: GCA_023625875.1. NCBI lineage: Eukaryota > Fungi > Ascomycota > Eurotiomycetes > Eurotiales > Trichocomaceae > Trichocomaceae sp. PYS4502. Next base: position 94,982 of record JAMAFX010000109.1, read on the forward strand.
CTTTCAGCAGGTGGAAACAAACTTGACAAAGCCGTTTTAAATTACGATGTCGGTATGCAAAAGCGGCTTCTACGCAGCGAAGAATTGAAGGCTAGTGTAATTTGATTTCCGCCTAGATGTAATTTTCATCACACTTCTTCCAATAGGAAACAGAATTTTAACACCAAATTACTAGTTTGCCAACCACCCGCAATTTCAGCTCCACCCAAGCTTTAGTTTGTCGGCAGCAAAAAAAAAAGAGAACATAAATTTTCTCTCTTTCCCTGAAGCACAATCAAGTCTTTTCTCTTCCTCACCTCTTCATGTGAGGAGGACATCGATTATAATGATGGACAACAGTGCCGCTCATTCGTCGGCCAATAGTCTGAGCGACGATGAATTAATTCAACAGCTTCTCGAAGAAGCCCACGCTCGACTGCATTCGTCGTCTTCCGGGGAGAAACCGTTGGTTGCCATTGCAGACACCAACGACACCCTTTCTTCCCATGTTCCCAGGTAAGCCTCGCTTTGCGGTCGGATCTCATACGATTCTTGCTAACAGTGTTGGAAGAGTACCGTCATTGCCCGCAGCATCTAGCCTGAAGCCTTACATTAGCCAGGATAATGAAGTTGCCTCTATCGACAATGCCCAGATGGCCTTGCCCTCCGAAATATATTCTTCTGAGAAGTCGTCATCTCGTGCTCTCAAGCCATCTGCAAAGCAAAAGGTATGTCTTAAGCGATTATTAATGTATTTTTATTTCTTCTATGACGAAAATTTTATTTTGCCTTTGTGCACTTGATGCAGATCCGCAGTCCGTTTTGGAATGTCCTGCACTTATGAGAGCCCATACTTTTTTCATAGTTACTCTGAGCAGATCATTATATCCACTGTTGTTATCTGAAACCCGAATTTCTGAGTTGATTGGCTGACCGTCTACCGAATAGGAAAAGGAAGATGCTGGCAATGACTGGTTTAACATGCCGAAGACGGTAATGACTCCGGAATTGAAGAGAGACTTGCAACTTCTACGAATGCGCAATGTCCTGGATCCACACAGACACTACAAGAAGGAAAGCGGCAATTCTGTGCCAGAGTATTCTCAGGTTGGAACTATCATTGAAGGACCTACTGAATTCTTCAAGTCCCGAGTGACAAAGAAGGATCGCAAGGATAACTTTGTCCAAGAGGCACTTGCCGTGGAAAAGGAATCTGGCCGTTTCAAGGCGAAGTACAACCAGATCCAGGTCGCCAAAACCAGTGGGAAGAAAGCACATTACAACCGCCTACGCGCCAAACGTCGCCGTTGAAATATCTTCTTCGTGGGAGAATGATAGCATATTCTACGCTATTTGTCATACATCTTGGTCTTTTTCAAAGACATCCGTAATGACTTGCACGACGAGCCGCTTTGTTTGTGGTCAGTCATTGATTTTTTCCAATATTCTGGGAAAGGTCTCTTTGACTCACCTGCATGTCCTCAGCCGCAAGTCTTCCGGCCTCAAGGACCTCTTCATGATTTGCTTTTCCTTCGTTCAAAATATCTGCCAGATGGCTGGTGGTCGAGGACTGAAGGAGGTGGTCATCTCCTCGGGGCACTGGCGTGAGGACGGCATTGTTTGTAACGAGACTGAATGCCAGCACGCGCATACCAGCGTGCCTCGCTACAACAATCTCCGGGACGGTTGACATACCTACCACATCTGCCCCGAGCTGGCGCAGCATACGGCATTCAGCGCGAGTCTCGTAGCTGCATATCTCAATATTAATCTATCAGCTACGAAGTGAGAATATATCATACCTTGGCCCTGCCACATAGGCATAAACTCCCTCGTGGAGTCGTCTAGTCTTTGACTTCGTCGTGATCTGTTGCCATGCCGCATGGACACAACGGCGAAGCGACAAATCATACGCGTCTGAGAGCGGGGGAAAGCGAACACCGAACTCATCTACATTCGGCCCGCGCAAAGGGTGCTGGCCGGCAAGCCCGGCAAGGAAGATGTGCTGAGGTGGAAGATTAGCAGTGGAATTTCACGTATGTTTGCAGTGAGAACTGCCCTACATCATTCAGGAGTGTAATGTCTCCAACGGCATATTCAGGGTTAAGGCCTCCCGCAGCGTTGGTTACTGTGTTTGTTAACAGAAACGCTCTTGGTTGAGTTGGGGATGGATCGTCTTCCTACATATTATTGTTCCAGCCCCAAGCAGTTTGAGTACACGCACGGGGAAGGTCACATCTTCTATAGAGTGGCCTTCAAAGTAGCTAGGATTAAGTTAGCTGATCATGCTTTTCCATTAGTTAACCAATGGAATGCTGACTGTAATCGACCAACCATCAAAACGACCGGTGTCTGGGCTCCGAGAAATCCGAAAAGTAACTTCCCTGCATGGCCTTGGACTATGCTTTCGTTAAGCTATTGCCCTATAACTAGAACATAACCAAAAAGAAGAAAGATGGCGGACATCCATACCCGTAGATTGAGGGAAATGCGGTATTAAAGAGTAGTGAATCTCTGTCCTTGGTTGTTCATGAACAGCATCTGCTAGACCACCAAGGCCCGAGCCACAAACAATCGCAACCTTTGGTTTTTGTAACTTTGGGTCAAGACGGCTTTGCAGAAAGCTTGCTGCCTCTTGTGCCCTGGAGAATACCGTAGCCGATGCCATGGTAGCGAAATCCAAGGTAAAGGTTTACGATAGCGTTCCACTAGACGTCGTACTCGGCTTTGATTTGGTGAGCCGGGTTCTTAAAGCAGCAGTCTTTTATCCTGTTTTCCTTAAAAAGTTAATGTTTCGAGGATCTATTAGGCAATGCTTGAGAATATAATATTTGCTCGTGGGTGTGTAGTGATGCCGTCTCAGCTTCCTGTTGAGACAATACCGCTCTACTTACGTTTGACAGACCTCGACAGATGGCTTCGTATAGCTCAATTGAGAAGAGGCACTTGTATCTATCTTCAACACAAAGACTGGTTGATAAGCCATGGTGGGCTTGTTTGAAAGCGCCGGCAGAAAGGGTAGAAGGCGGTGTGCGGGGAACAGACCTGGAAAAAGCTGTAGACCTCCGTAGTCCTAACACTTCGTAACTAAGAAGTCGGTCAATAGAAGCCATTGACCAGTCAAGATGCTGTCCAAAACGCTATTTCGACCGGCCTTCGCTGCGTCGCAGGTAAGAATTGAACCTCTAGTATACTCGAGCGATGGTTACTGAGCAAGCAGACGGCGCGATTCACGAGAGCACTGGCGACCACCTCCGAACAGGCACCACCTGCAGTCGCATCGACAAATACACCCAAATCAACACAAGATGCCAAGTCTGCAGTCTCTTCTGACGAACTCTCTCAATTGAATGAAACGGACGAAGTCAAGCCATGGTATGTCTGTCTGATAGAGAACCCGCCTTGAAATTGGCTAATTTCGTCCTTTTCCTTCTGTTAAAGGATCCAACGCTTGAAAGATATCCGCCAAAAGACTCGGCTCCCCAGAAGCGTTCAGGCACTCTATTTGCGTCCACTGAGAAGGAAGGCACAACACGGCCTTCCAGTTTGTGACCTGCAACTTCGATCTTACAGTGTCCGCAATGTGGAGTTCTTCGCCGATTTTGCAATCCGCGCCGCATATTACCTCAACCTCCCGGTGTCCGGGCCGGTTCCTCTTCCACGTATCGTCGAACGCTGGACGGTTCCTCGAAGCAATTTCGTGCATAAAAAGAGCCAAGAGAACTTTGAACGTATAACGTTACGACGCCTCATCCAGATCAAAGACGGTCACCCTGAAAGCGTGCAACTGTGGCTGGCATTTTTAAGGCGACATGCGTTTTACGGTGTTGGAATGAAGGCCAATGTTTGGGATTTTGATGACTTAAGTACGTTTGGACCTTACTGACATATATTTCCAAGGCGATTGTTACTAATCTCATGATATAGATGTCGCCAGCGGACTCGACACCGCAGCCGAGGACGTCAATAAGACACTAGAACCATACTTCGCTCAGTTCGGTCAACGCCATGACGCGAAGACAGATAAATCTATCCTGGACCAGATCAATAGTGAGAGGTTTTTGAATCCTCGGAGCCCAATGAATGAAGTTCGTAAGGGTTGAAAAATTGTTGAGGTTATTTTCTCGGTCAGCGCCTTTGTAACATAGCATACGTTTCTTTTTGGGTGATAATTCCTAGCATATCACAGGATTCAATATATTTTTGTAGCATATAGTTATACTCCAAAATACTGTTAAAACTTAACGATGCTTTGATTACGTCCGTCATATTTTGTAGAGAATATCTCAGTTGGACCCAAAACTTTCACGTGACATCTCCGAATATGAAGCGGAGATTCGCCGAACAAACATGGATGATGGATCTCTCTCTGAATATCCCTGCCACTCACGAATATGACGCGCAATAGTTTGTCTACCGGAGCAATTGGAAGGCAAATAAAAAGTCTGTCTGATACTTCATTTCGCCCATGTCGTAACTTCGCCCTATTTCGTTCACGACGTACGATTCACACCTCGAATGACACCCATCCCGAGCGAGTTATTTTCTCCGGCATACAACCAACAGGAATACCTCATCTAGGAAACTACTTGGGCGCTCTGCGCGAATGGGTTCGACTACAGGATGACACGGATGCGAAGAACAAATGTATATATTCAATTGTTGATTTACATGCTTTGACGGTGCCTCAAGATCCTACACAACTGCGGCAATGGAGGAAGGAGAGTTTTGCGATGCTTCTCGCAATTGGTCTTGATCCAAGCCGCTCTATACTGTTTTATCAGTCCCATGTACGTGATATGATTGAATATTATGATTGTTGCTATTTTACTCTTTTGGCGTTAACGGTGTTGTTTTTTTTTTTTTTTCAGGTTTCAGAGCATACAGAGCTTATGTGGATTTTGAGCACGGTAGCTTCTATGGGCTATCTTTCTCGGATGACCCAGTGGAAAGTACGTAAACTTGCATTCTTGAATCCTAGCCATATCGCCCAGCGCACGATTTGACTGTTAAGCAGAGTAAATTACAACTGCCCGAGGATATTGATTTGGAAAGCGACAGAGCGAAGTCCAAATTGCGACTAGGGCTCTTTTCCTATCCAGTATTACAAGCGGCAGATATCCTTGTGCACAGGTATTGAGAATTACAACACGTGTCCTGGGATAATACAACTAACTTGGTTTAATAGGGCAACTCACGTACCTGTCGGCGAGGATCAAAAGCAGCACATCGAATTCACACGATACACCGCGAACAGCTTCAACCACCTTTTTGGGCCCCTGTTCCCTGCACCCGAAGGACTGATTTGTATGCAAATTACCTGTGGTGAACGAAGGTTGTGTGGTGCAGGCAGCTAACAGATCTCAATAGCCCCGGCTCGCCGTGTTATGTCTCTAAAAGACCCAGTACACAAAATGTCGAAGTCGGAAGTCGATCAGAAGTCGAGGATTCTCTTGACAGACTCACACACAGACGTTGAAAACAAGATCAAATCCGCCCTCACAGATTCCGAACCTGGTATCTCGTACGATCCAGTTCGACGGCCAGGCATTTCCAACCTCATCGAGATACTGAGCCATTTAGAACCATCCGGGCGAACTTGCAATGAAGTAGCCGCGGATTTTCAATCGACTAGCATCAAGGCGCTAAAGGAGTTTGTGGCAGCGGCGATCAATAGCCATCTTCAGCCCATCCGCGACAGGTATTTTGAGATCATGAGTAAAGAGGCCCATTATCTGGAAGATGTCGCCGAACAAGGGGCCATCAAGGCTCGGAAGAATGCGAATGATACCATGGAGGCAGTGCGGTCTGCCATAGGCTTGTAAGAATAGAGAATTGGGCGCCGTTGGGGCAGGGGTAACTGCCACTCACTGTATTATATGCATACACCACATAGATCTGTAGAATAAGTTGACCATGTTTTTGTAACCAATTTAATTTTGTCCAATGCTTCATAGAACGATCTTGACCAACGTTTGACTGAATCAGTGAATATGGAATTTTTATATAGATGTCTGAGGCTAAATTCTAATTGGCTGAACGACTCTGCTTCCCAGGACGGATTAGCGGTATTGAAATAAACCTTACGCTACTGGATTCAAGATTGTACTGTATTGTATAGTACTGTATTCTATGTACTATGTATGTTTAGCAACTGGCTTTTTCCTTGACATCTCTTCTTCAGGAACAGATGAGATCCGATGTTTCGTCCATCGCAAATACGCCGCCGTACTCCCTCTCGCGTTCGCATTCGCGATACCCGAGGTTGCAAAAGCACTTAAAGTCCGATTGTAAATAGGTCCGGAGTGGCCCGTGGGTTTACGCAAGCGCTTGACGCAACTTGGCGCTTTCCTCGCTCCAATCCTCGTCAGCGTCCACGTCAGCTCCGTCGTCGACCTGCATACAAAACACGACGCCGGAGACATGGCCCTAACAATCCAACAGCCTAGTCAGCACTGCCGGCGAATAAGCGGTGGGCCACCCGAAACTCGGGCGCGATGCCCTTTCTGATAGGGCCCCTCGATGTGTGTGGCCAGCGTCTGAAGTACGCGGCTTGGTTATTATTGAGCTCTACTTCTGTCGTTGCAGGCTTGCAGCCGGGATGTGACAGATGTGCGAACAAACCGCCTTTGTTCATTTGTCTAGAAACTATGGGAGGCAGATCATGTGGAGCCCAGGGCTGAATGACTATTTATCTCTAAGGGGTGGGTTTAAAGAACCACTCCGCTACGCATGCTTATATATTTATCGTTTCTTCTTTGAGTGTCATATTCCTCAAACTTCAACGCCCAGCAAGCATGTCGATAGAGACAGCCTATTACTCCGCCCAACAACCCATTTCAACGACACATTACAAACGTTGCCGCTAATACTTTCCGAGAGGAAGTATTTCGGTTGTTCTTTAGATACACAGAATAATGTTACGAATCATGTTAGCGATATGTCTAGCCATCCATTCCTTTGACCCGGTGGCAGCGATATCACTTGCGAAAAGAGATGTTCCGGCTGTGGTAGCACTAGATGTTGGGCGCAATCAAGTAAGAGATCCCGCGGGCAGAGATCTTAGAAGGAAAAGAAGTAAAACAGTCAGCCAAAAACTTGACAACGAGGTTAGTTGGTATAGCGCGAACATAAACATCAGGAGTGAATTAACTGACTCTTATTAGGAAGCAATGTATTATTGCAATGTCACGTTAGGGACACCCGCACAGAGTCTACGCTTGACACTGGACACTGGCAGCAGCGATCTCTGGTGTAATACAGCGAATTCCACCATCTGTACTAGTCAAGGAAACCCGTGCGGTTCATCTGGGACATTTAATCCCAGCTCTTCGTCAACCTACAAATTTGTCTCATCCGACTTTAATATCACCTATGCTGACGGCAGCGGCGCTGCCGGAGTTTATGCCCAAGACACTTTAACCATCGGCGGGGCGACAATCTCGTCTTTTCAGTTCGGAGTGGGATTGGCATCGTCCTCAAGCTGTGAGTCTATGTCTTCAAAAGGTGATCAGGTGTCGACTTCTTTATCACTAATTTATATTTCTCTTCGAATATAGCGGGTGTCCTTGGGATCGGCTATACTGCAGACGAAGTCCAAGTCAATTATGCCCAACAGTCACCATATGCAAACCTTCCACAAGCGCTGGTCAATAACGGTGTCATCAATTCGGCTGCTTATAGCCTGTGGCTCAATGATTTGGACTCGAATATTGGTTCCATACTTTTTGGAGGTGTCGACTCCGGGAAATATATTGGCAGTCTTCAGACCTTACCTATTCAGACCGTGGACGGCGTATTTGGAGAATTCCTGATTATTCTAACTGAAGTTGCGTTAAGCAACAGCACCACCACCGCGTCTTACAGTTCCGGTGAGCTTCCAGCAGCCGTTCTGCTGGATTCTGGCAGCAGTCTCACCTACCTTCCGGATTATATTGTCGAGGGTCTCTACAATTCTCTCGGGGTGGTATATGAAGAATCTACACAAACGGGTTACATACCTTGCAGCATGATGAATCAGGACATTAACATCACATACACCTTTTCAAGTCCCACGATCCCAGTCAGCATTAGCGAGCTCGTCCTCGATGACGGAGCCGGTCTGAAATTCGATGATGGTACAGCTGCATGCGTTTTCGGAATTGCGCCAGCCGGCGATACCACACCCATCCTTGGAGATACGTTTCTTCGGAGCGCATATGTCGTGTTTGACTTGACGAATAACGAAATATCGCTGGCGCCGACAAGATTCAACTCCACCGAGACGAATATCCTAGAGATTACGAACGGCACATCTGGTATCCCTCGTGCTACTGCTGTTGCGAACCCTGTCACTACCGTCGCCACCGGCCAGGGAGTGGGTTGGACTGTCACAACAGCGACGAGGGCTACGAGTGTCTCCAGTAAGGGCGCAGCAAATAGCATAGCAGCAACCAGCCTGCCTCGCCATCTAGCTCTTGGTGCCGCAGGGGCAGGTATCCTGCTAGCACTATAGCGATACGAAGTTTATGTAGTTTGTATAAATTCATTATATTCCATTTCTCTGTAGTTAAGTGCAAAGATTATTCTGATAAGCATGCTCGTAGTTAAATAGCATACCATGATAAATTTAATTGAAGTCGTTTCTGCCTACAGAGTACGTAGTACGTACTGTAATGTATGTGCTATCCCCTTGCCCGGCAGCGCTAGTCGTGATTAGCGTCCTTTTTCTGCCGCAAATGACACGCTCACCTCATCTACTACTACGCACCTGTAAATGGGCATGAAATATGAATCTCTGAGCTATCTATAAGCAATTAACATCTTTCTTACCCAAAGGAAGTCGTGGTGTATGAAAATCAGCCCAGCAAGGCCTGATATCGGGCCTGCATAAGGGAACTTTGCAAGCCTTACAGCAGTATACTGTGTGAAATTGCTTTGGAACAGTATGACCTCGAGCCTTTGCTCTTTGGACGCGTACCACACAGAAATGGCACCATTTGCGAGGGTGAATCCTTTCAACCTCATGATTACCTTTATCTGATGGTTGAGCTGAGCTGTGTCTTCGCTTTCTTTGAAGTGATTCCTCTGAGCCCTGTTTGAATAGCTCTCTATAGAGAGCTTTTCGAAATTCAAGATGAGTAATTCCCTTCATGCCTTGCTGTTTGTAAGCCGTCTTTGCAATGCAATATGCATTGATGATAGCTATATCAAGTGTCCAAAAGAATATAGGCCACCATGAGCGTAAACATCTTTGATGAGTTTCATAGCTTGCACGCAATTGATTCGCACGATCCACCCCTCCCATATGATAGTTGTATTCATCAATTAAACGGGGTATTGGAAGTTCCTTGGTAGGCTGATCATTAAATGGCTCACGGGCAACTTTTGCACTAGTTGAGGTCTTCGCAGGGCGTTTACGCAAGCGAGGAATCCAATCAGTTGGCTTATGCACAGTGTGTACAGTTGATAAAGCCGTGACAATGTTATTATCCTGCCATGCGATACACAGCACAGAATCAATATCAGAGTCAGCAGTTGCCGAGGCTGCATATAGGGTATTCCATGGTTGAAGCCTTTTTGAATCCTTTAGCATATGAAGAGCCTTTGGAAATAGCTTCTTAGATGCATTTGGTCGGGTAGTTCCACAGGCACCTATCCCAAGCTGCCGGAGATGACTGAACAGAGGAATAGTAGAGAAGTAGTTGTCCATATAGATTGTATAGTTATTTTGTTGAGATGGCAGGCCTTCCTGCGCCAGTTGAACAACCATTGATCCAGTAAGAGTCAAATGCCCAGCCTCATGCTTTTTAACCTCGACAAGAGACTTATGACGACTTGCCCATATCCAATATAGAATATAGCCTTGATCAGCAATAGCAAAGAGCTTATACCCTTGCTTGATTGGCTTATTTGGCATCTTGAAGGTATGCTGAGAACGCCCAAAGCCACGAATCATTGTCTCGTCTATAGAGACTGCATTTGAAGGCTTCCAGTATTGTAAACAGGCTGCTCGAAGTCTAGATGCAAAAGGCTCTAGCTTATACCACCACATCTGATTTGGCTTAAGATTAAGCCTCATCGCTTCTTGAACAGCAGCCTCAGGATCAGGATCTGCGACATGAAAGAATCGCTTGATTTGCTCGAATCATTTCAATCCCATAAACCTTCGAGGCATATGAATTGGCTCCTCGTCTGTCCTCCAATAATCTTCATCGCTAGGGGATATATGAACCCCCATATAGATTAGGATTGCAAGAAAGATCTTGATATCTGAAGCTGTAGTCTCATGCCATTCTCGCCCAGATTGGCCCGCATTCTTAGCCTTCGCATATTTGTTGGTGTTGGATGATAATAACGCAATTAAATCATCAGAGAAAAACAAAGTAAATAGGCTGTATGGGCTTTCAATATTCACTCCAGGTGGTAATTCAATTGTAGGAGGAAAGGGTTCAGCCATTTGAAGAGGCTCAAACATCACGTCTTGATAATGGGGTATCTCCTGAAGCAGCTGTGGCAGATTTCGCTTCGTTTCTTCCTTCTTAGACACAGGAGAAGTAGGAGGAGATGGAGAAGGACTAGATGGAGCGATAGAGGAGCTGCGCAGGAGAGGCTCTTCAGCCTCTCCTAGAGGTAGACCCCATGAATCCATGATGTGTAGAAACGCGTATAAGCACGTCAAGCTCGTTCTAGCTTATGGAGAATAATAGTGCGTGGGAATTGAGGATATAGGGCTATTCCTGATTCGTAAGAAGGCGGTGGAAGCCATCTGACCAATTAAATTACCTACTTCAAAATTACCGCTAATCACGACTAGCGCTGCCGGGCAAGGGGATACCATACTGTATTATTTACGTACTATTATGTATTACCGCATCAAAAAGCTCCGCGTGCCTTGCCTGACTTTTCAATAACTACTTATTCAATATCTCAAAGTCCTAAGCTCCCTCGCTAATCAAATAACTGTCTCATTACTCCTTGCGAGGAACCAATTTTCAGCCTCTAATGCCAAGGATACCGATGAGCCTTCTTCTTAAAGCTTATCGAGAAAACCCTCTACTACTCGACCTCCTCAAAGAATGCCGAACTCTCGATCAGGCTCGCAACGAATTAAGATGGCTTCGCGATGGTGCCATTGCAAAGAAACATGGAGTTGGAACACAAAGCAAATACTATTGGCAAAATGAATTGAGAAGAATGTGCGCAGATCGAGGAAGAGGAAAGCCCCTTCAGTACATCTTGGGTGATCAACCTTTTGGGGATTTGGAGATTCTTTGCCAGCCGGGAGTTCTTATACCTCGGTTCGTTCGTGACTCTACGCAAAGCTATGATATGAATATGATATCCCGTCGTGGCGTAAATTCTGCGAGTGATTGTTCTAATTTTTTATCTTAGTGGCGAGACGGAATCATATACGTCACATGCCAGCGAAATTATACTGAAGGGACGCCACGCCAACAAATTCGGAGCGTCTTTACGTATCTTGGATTTGTGCAGCGGAAGCGGGTGCATTTCATTGCTGTTGCATTCACTTCTAGCTTCTCATATTGAAGACCTCACAATCGTTGGGTTTGATGTGAGTCCGCGGGCCATCAACTTGAGCTACAAGAATAAAGCACACAATTTACGACGTGGCCTCTTATCTCCTCGAGCCGAAAAAGAGGTTTCCTTTCTTTTAGCTGACGTCCTCGACTCCCCGGGGTCGGATATTCCCTCGGTGGAAAAAGTCCTGCATACTCATTTTAACAGCAATGACGGGAAGAAGAACAACACTTGGGATGTGCTCATATCCAACCCACCATACATATCACCATTAAATCTCGTCAATGGGATAACATCGCGGAGTGTGCGTAGATATGAACCAGTAGAAGCTCTTGTACCTCCGGCAGTTGATCCTTCGATTTGGCAAGGGCTAGGTCTTGAAACAATAGCGCGTGAAGATATCTTCTACGCTAAGTTGTTGTACCTTGCGCGTCAGCTGGATGTTAAAGTTGCGGTGCTGGAATGCGGAGACTTACAACAAGCCCAGCGTGTTGTGGAAATGACCCAGGAATTACCGAAGATAGCGGGTGATGAAAAAGGGGAATACGTGTACATCTGGGACGACTGTTACACTACGACTGATCAGGATAGTGGTGCTAGGGCAGTAATAGTTGAAAGGGGGGCATGATTTGACTGTCACTTTCATCTAGTGTCCTATCATTCTGATAAACTGCATGGGTCAGAGTGGTATCTGGTGGGAATTGGTCGATTTTCCCTGTTCGCCGAGCTCGTCCATTCCATTTGTTTCATCTGTCAGTGGGAACTTTCGCTCATGTATAGTCTTGTTGAAACTCCGACAAACATGTGTCACGCCTGTCTGATGTGTCCGGAAGAACGGTCGACCAGTTCAGCCTCGGATCAGTAGTAGGTTCGCCGCGTGTTCCCCTATATCCCAATCCGTTTTCATTTTATATTTCTCGTCTCCAGCCCAGCTATATCATCCATATGGATCTTGTTGTTGATGTCCATATCTCAGGCTGAACATTGCCTGTTTTGGATTACATTTCTGAATCGGGTATGATCAGTCATCACGGTTGCATCTCCATCGGTAACGACGATAAACAAACAACTGTCTGAGATGTACTTTTCTTGCCTTATCCTACGCCTACTCCCACGCCACCATTGCTTTACATGATTCATAACTAGATTATGTGCTTCCTTCCGTAAACCATGCGTCGGTTCAGTGCCGCCACCGCCATCGTGCACCCAGGATGTCATTGTGGCGCCGCATCTTGCCATTGCGATGCTGCTCTCGTTACCTACCTGTAAATTCAAAACCCCCAACCTTTGAAGAAAAATTCAAACTCTCATATGATGTCGCCAATGATATAAAAAAATGGAAGACCGTCGAACAACCGTTGTAGCGGTGTCGGCGACTTTCTTCGCTCTCGCTAGCATCTTCGTGGGCCTTTACATCGGTTCCTGTCTTTTTGTGGTGAAGAAAGTCGGTCTACCCGATTATTTGATGCTGCTAGCATGGGTATGTCACAAATCTTCCATGAAGGCCTAGCCTCGCCAATTGAAGCTGAGATTGAAACAGCTTATTGATCTTGGGATGTCGGTTTCCCTGTATTATGCAGTGGGAAAAGGCTTCGGGCTGTATGCACATGACATCGAGCCACAGAATGAAGTTGCCGTTAACAAGGCAACTTACGTATTTGATATCCTTTATGTATGTATCTATTCTCCAACACTTCAAGAATCTGCAAGTCTCTTGGGAAAATGTACTAAGTTCCATGTGTTGTTTGAAGGATCCAGCATCTATGGCCGCGAAGAGCTCTGTCTTGTTATTCTTTCTCGACCTCACTAATAAGAAGAGAATATTCTACTGGGCAAATATCGTTACACTCGTGGTTGTTCTTGCCGTTGGATTTGCCTTGACAATGGACCAGATCTTTTTTTGCCATCCAGTATCGGCTGGCTTTAGGTTCGATACTCTGGAACAGAATTGTTCTGGGCTTTTCGCATCATTCCTCGCCTCCTCTCCTTATAATATAGCCACTGATGTTACTATTCTTCTTATTCCAATTCCACTCTTGACTCGGATGACACTTCCCTTCAGGCAAAAATTGGTATTGGTGGTTACATTCGGCATAGCCATCTTAACGATTCTCATGGATATCATTCGCATTGCGTTTCTTGAGAGTACTGCCTTGGAACAGATACGGCGACATCATGCGACCAATGTAGGGCAGGTTGGGAATAGTGACTATACTTGTTTGTTTCTCCAAGAGAAATTCCTTTCCATTCTTACCACAACGGAATATTTCTAACAGAGAAATTACAATATAGATCACGCTGCATTTACATTGATGTTGTCGAGCGTTGAGGTTAACACGACTATAATCTGTGCTTGTGTCCCGGCTCTCAAACCTCTGGCCGCACGAATCAGCCCGTATCTTCTTGGAAGTGCCAAGGAAATGGCTCGAGAAAAGAGAGGAGAGCCAATGGACTCTACGGCAGGCCCAGATAGAGGTGAACGTATGGCCGGTCAAATGATGGATATAATAACGTCTCATCCGGAAGAAGATCCAGCGAAGTCAGATATTCGTGACCCATATGCGCACAATGTGCTGTCCGTCAATTTATTAAATATGCGGCCAGCATCCATGCTGAAATTGAACAACAAGGAGTCCCTGCCTCCTAATATACTAATCACTATCCTTTTCTGCTTGTGGGGTTTTTCCTATGGCCTCATAAACGTCCTCAATATCAAATTCGGAGTAGTTGCGAAGCTCACCGAGTGGCAATCTGACGGGCTCCATGCAGCGTATTTCGGAGGTTACCTGATAGGGCCCTTTGTAGTAGGTCGTCATACTTTGAAAAAGCTAGGGTTTGCGGCTACATTCATTACTGGTCTTTACATATACGCATGCGGAACACTATTATTTTGGCCGTCTGCGGTATTAGGATCCGTGCCCACATTTACAGTATCGAATCTCGTGACTGGAGCTGGACTTGGACTGCTGGAAACAACATCAAACTCTTTCATGGCCATGTGTGGACCGTTGGAATACTCTGAGATCAGGTTATGTGTCGCTCAAGGTTTCCAGCATATCGGGGGAACGGTCGCAATCGAAATCGCAGAGAGGGGCATATTCAAGAGTTCTGCTGATGTGACAGATGTTGTTAAAGCACAATGGACATATCTCGGCATTTCGTTCTTTGATGTGCTTCTCTCTATTATATTCTACTACCTGCCAATACCCGAAGCGTCAGATGAAGATCTAAAGGAATTGGCTGATAGACGGCCAGAAAGAAAGGCTCCTGTTCTGGGACTGCCGGTGTTTGGCATCACGCTCGGGTTAGGAGTATGGTCACTATTTCTTTATGTGGGAGGGCAAGAAGTGCACGCCGTGGGTTTCATAGACTACTTGAACAGTACTAGGCCCAGGTAAGTCGACACTTTTCCCGGGAATCTGCAACATAGACCCCTATCTGTGCAAGCGTATAGGACCATTCAGGTTGATATGGAATATCCTTACTAACATGAATTGCAACAAAAAGTTCTAGTCTTTCCATATCTGACTTTCGAGGCATTGGGAGTGCATTATTTACGATTTCCCGTTTCTTATCAGCTTTGGTTATTTGGCTGTTCTTAAAACCCCGGCATCTGCTTTTACTTCTATACATTTGCATAATTATCTTTGGAGCTGTGTGCATGCACACAACTGGGCCTGCGGCCACTACGATAGCTCTAATGATTTCCCTTTCCGAGGGCGGGATATTTCCCATTATCTTTGCGATCGCACTACGAGGCACGGCTGAGCATGCAAAAACAGCTTCTACTGTCTTAGCTGCGGCTATTAGTGGCGGTGCTTTCTTCGTGTTTGCACAGCATGCTGCTAAACTGGCTCACAACGCAGCATATTCGTATTCCGTTGCGGTGGCGGTCTGGAGTGCTGGAGCGATATTCCCATTATACCTGAACTTGGTGCCTGCCGCAAAGAGGCAGGTTGACCCAGTTGGAGGTGAATTTCTTCAAGAAAACCGATGATTAGAAGAATGCCATCAACCAGGATACTCACTAACTTCACTTACTCTAATTGGAAAAATGCTTATTAATCTATGCAGCCACTCTAGCAGCTGCATGCACTATGCAGCCTTGCTCAATTATTGTTTGGAGATCCACCTACCATACAACTGTGGGCGTAGACATGCCGCATTTTTCTTGCCATCTCTGATTCTCTCAGAACGAGTCATCCATGGATACATCGTGAGGCTTCGAAGGTGTATAAGAATAGTCTTGGCATCTGAGCTATAAATACAAGATTATATGACAATTTAGCCAACAAGGTTAATTTATCACATCTTCTATATATCTTATTATGTTTTTCAAAGCAATTATGGTTGCACTATTTGTGTATTACGCTTGAGAAATCAGATATTAGTAACCGCTTACTACTTACATACAATAAACATCTCGTATCCACCGACGCTCATTAACAGCATCGGAAGGGACGGCAGTATATAGATCCCTAACAATAAAAGAGCTCTCTATAGCGCTAGGCTGTACTGTTGCCGAGAGGGGTCAGATGGAATTGGCAAGCAACTACGTAAGTAGTCGTTAACCAAGTACTTTGAAGCCCAAAGAACTTATTTCGACAGCCCGGTTAAGGTGATGCGGCCCGTAGAGTCTCCGAAAATGATGAAGAGTTGCCGGCTTGTATAGCTATCAGATGGCGAACAATTGCTGCTGCATTCCTCTTCTGATTGAGTGAACAAAGAGTATTTGTCAACTCTACGAAAAAGACTTCGTGTTGATGCAACTGACCCGCTTGTGAATCGCACATCCTGCGGGCTCTCTAGGTTGTATGATCGACGTCGTGCACCATGCCCTATCTATCCTCGTATTCATTGGGATTAACTTCCAATGACTAGGAGATATGATGGGTAAGTCAACATTCAGCCGATGCACATATCATGCTGAGGCCGCTTCATAATTTTGTGACCCAGTTCTGATATTTCTCTCGTACAGGAGTTTGACGTCTGCTCACTCAAAATATAAAAGAGAGGTGATTCCCATATGCGTTTCTCTACAAAATGGCTCTATCAGACTGTATCTACTCATACATTGTTTACAAATCTCTCAATCTTTACTTTTAGTCGCTTATAAGTTTCTCTAGGCCGCGCGAATATGGGAGCAACTCCTAAAAAGGATGCTGTCGAGCCTAAAGGCTCTTGGTATCAAGAAATTCGATGGAGTAGTGTCATTACTCTCATATTTATCCCCCTCTATGGCTTCATCCAAGCCTTATGGGTGCCATTGACGCTGAGAACTCTTCAGTGGTCGCTTGTCTATTATGTGGCAACCATGGTCGCTGTCACAGCAGGTAAGCCACGCTGTTTGATCCCTCCCACGTTAGTATCTTGCTCTAACCGAATATACAAAGGTTATCATCGGCTGTGGTCCCATAGGTCATATGTTGCTCATACGCCTTTGAGATTGATCCTAGCGGCACTGGGAGCCGGATCCATGTTGGGATCTGCATTTTTTTGGGCTCGAAAACATCGAGAGCATCATCGTTATACTGATACCGAGCTTGATCCATATGGTATAAACAAGGGTATACTGCATGCCCATATACTGTGGACCATGATCAAGGAACCAAGTAAAAACATTCAGGTGGATGTCTCTGATCTAAAAAGAGATCCAATAGTAGCTTTCCAGCATAAGTATTACGTACCTTGTACGATCTTCATGAGTTGGGTCTTTCCTACTCTTGTCGCTGGTTATGGGTGGAATGACTGGTTTGGAGGTTTCATCTATGCCGGAATTCTGCGCACTTTCTTTGTCAATCAGGGAATCTTTTGCCTCAATTCATTGGCTCATTCCTTTGGGAAACAACCGTACGATGACCGACGCAGCCCTCGTAACCACTGGGTTACCGCCATTGTCACCCTTGGCGAGGGTTACCATAACTTCCACCACGAGTTCCCTTCCGACTATCGCAATGCTATTAGATGGTATCAGTTTGATCCCACAAAGTGGTTAATATGGCTATGCAGTGCCTTTGGTATGGCCGACAACCTGAAGCGCTTCCCTCAAAATGAGATTGGGAAGGGAGAAATCCAAATGGTGCGAAAACGTGTAGATGCTCAGAGCCGTCAATATAATTGGGGGCCAGCCATCGAAGACCTTCCAATTATGGAATGGGATGACTTTATCCAGACCAGCAAGAGTCTAGACGGGCCGTCTCTCATTGCTATCGAAGGTGTCATTCATGATGTCTCCAACTTTATTGAAGAGCATCCAGGCGGTAAGAGTCTTATCAAGTCAGCCATCGGAAAGGACGCAACGGCTCTCTTCAACGGAGGTGTATACAATCACGCAAACGCGGCTCGCAATCTATTGGCTACTCTGCGAGTTGCAATTTTGAGAGGCGGTGGAGAAGTCGATATTTGGAAAAAGACTTCTACAACAACTGAAAGGCGTCCTATCGAGACTAATGGTTCCCATAACAACTGATGATTCAGGCAAATAACTAACAGTAATGAACCCATTGGCCCTATATAGATGGTGCTTGTGATTATACAATCATTACGCTGGAGGGTGGACTATGTTGCAATCAGTATAGTCCCCGGAGATAGATATCAATGGGATCTCTAGAATCAGAATCACGAGCATAGGGAGGAAGATATATATGAAGCAACGGAGCAGCAAGAGGAAAAAGGGATGAGCCGGTAATTACCAGCGGGACAGGGACTGCTAAATAAACACGGATTCTAGTTATTAGTCGGAGGTAGTTTTATACGAGTATGGGAGAGAATTTATACTTCGCTACGGCCTCATGTACTTGAAATCTGATTTTGATTTTTTTAGAAAAAAAATTCCTAAAAAAGATCATGTATGGAAGTTATTTTGGTGTCTTCAGAGCGCCATGTGTGACTGTCATCCGTAAACCAAAGCTGCAGCGAACGTTATAATGCGAACATCTGGGATTAACTTTGCGAACTATACCAGTCAGTCGGGAAAACACGTGCATTTCCACTACTTCGACCAAGTTTATAGTAGTATCTGGTCGATGTTCTCGATGTGCGGTCTATCTCAACTCTTTTCCTCTAAGTTGCTTCTCTTATATATGGACTCCGCTTCCTGATCTGTGGTCCCCATATCAAGAAGCACACAGGTGCCAAGGTGAGCAACAGCATGATAAATCCCAGCAAGGTGCTAGCCCAATGTACTCCCAACCGGTCATACATTCTCATGCTTGCCAGCGGTAAAAACGCGGAAAAAGTATTCTCGCCAAGTACAAAGTCAGCCATGACGCTCCCCGCGTATTTGGAATACGAGTCAGCTATATAAGCTATAATCCCCTCCACCACCACAACACTTCCAGCCCCAACTAAAGCAAGGCCGATTGCAGGAGCAATCCATGGAAATCCGGCGTATGACGTCCAAGCGTAGATGAACATTCCTCCAGCCATACCAATAATGGACCCGCCAATCGACGTGTACAGCCGAGCTTCTGGGATAGGCGAACCTGGCATTTCCGAGTTTTGTCTTGCCGAGGCGAAGTGTAATCGTGATGATAGCAGAGTCAATGGGCCTCCCAACAGTTCACCGATTACTATCGCTGCCTGCACGTACCCAGCTTGCACAGGATCCCAGTTGTAAAGGCCAGTGAAAACCTGCTCTACCGACTGCGTGAATATGTATAGGGTCCCCACTGTGAAAGCGGACCACAGAACGGAGAAAAAGACGACCTGTTCTGTAATCAACATTTTCAGTGGCCGCTGGAGACTGGCTTTTAGTTCTCTGAGAAAGTGATTCGATTTGAGCTCTGATTTTGTATATGCTTTGATTCTTTTTTTGCGAATACTGCCCGCTTTGGTCTTCAGAATCACTGTGCCGCGTGTTTCCTTCATAGTCAGGCATAAGATCGGGAAGAAGATTCCATTCCAGATTAATTGCATGTAAGAGATCCACCTCCACGATAAGAACTGGACGATAGAGGCACCAATAACAGGCCCTGCGCTGCTACCTGTGAGATAAGATACTATCCATATTCCGATTGGTGCCGTTCTTTTCTTTTCTGTCTCCCAGATATTACCAATGACGCCGGCCGCGGTGTTTGCGAGAATCAAGGCACAACCGCCGGCAAAGAAGCGGGTAGCGACTAGAGTGGCATAGTTCTGCGCAAGAGCTTGAGGTATCAATAAGAGGATGAAGATAAAATGAGTTAAGAGAAAGGTCCTCCTAATCCCAAAGTCTTCCATGGCGGGAAGCACTATCAACGAGAAGAACGCTCCTCCCATAGACCAGGTGGTCACTGCCCAGTAGGAGTTCGGGAAGGTAGATTCATCCACCTGGAATGCGTTGTCAATGGCACGATCTGCCACGGTGATGATCGTGCCGTTGAGAAGTGCAATGAAAGTGGTGAGGACAGCGATGCAAGTGATGAGCCATTTGCGAGAATCTGGCCAGTTGATGGGGTTCTCAGGGTCGTCTGGTCCTTTCCAGTCCACTATTGTAATTTCTGGATCTATATGACAGGAGATAGACAGGTTCTGATTAGCACTGATGCATTGTGTAGATAAATGGTCGCGGACGAACCGTGAGGCACCTGGTGCAACATAAAATCCATTTCGAGATGCGGTATTTCGGCCCACTATTGGCATTGGCTTTTGAGGATTTCTAAACGAGACACAATAATAATAAGAAGTACGTGGATTCACTGGGGTAACCAAGGCCATATCATAGAACAAGAGGCAGTAAAGATTCTGCTCTTACGCGAAATGCTTACCTCAGTTTTTTGTTCGCGTCTCCTCCCTTTCTTTATTTCGACCATAAACAACCATACGACAAAAATCATATTTACAAAGATGAGATATATTTACACTACAGCATAAGTCCACTTATAAGCGTATGTATAAGTCGCTGTTGATTTTTAAATTTAAGTTAAATATATGAGCAAGAATTTAGATTTTACATCCGGTTCACCTAATTAGGCTACATAGACCGCTGCACGAGGCTCGAGCCCTAAGGACCTTGGTAAGAACCTAGAAGCATTCTGGTGATTTACATAATTCGGTCTGCAATCCCAAACTAACGTAATCGGTAAGCGAGCTGGCCATGTAAGCGGGCTGGCCACCTTCAATACACATACAAAATGGCATATGT